>JABUQX010019897.1:0-7500 GCA_015478945.1 Trachelipus rathkii
TAGTGACATTTGTTGCCTGGGCGGTGCTGCGTCGTCTCTCCCTCTACCGAACTCCAATTACAATGGCTGTTTGGAAATAGAGTTTCGGCCGGTTCCGCTCTCGCGGCAAGTGCTGCTACTTGTGCTGGTTTTGCTAAGGGTGTAAAGGTTTTTGCATCGTTCCTTTATTCCTCTGCAGTACTTAAGCTGCGGCGGCGGCATAAAAAAGTCGAAAACTCCCTCTACCGAACCCCCACTAACTCTGGTGGTTTGGAAATAGAGTTAAGACTTAATGTTGCTGGGCTGCCGTCCGTTGCTGGTGCGTGCAGAAAATGAAAGCAAACATCAACAGATCTGTGCGTGTGTATATACCAGTCGCCTGCTGCAGCAGCAGCAGCAGGAGCAGTCTAGTCATCGCTCTCCTACCTCTACCGAACTCCAATAACAATGGTTTGTTTGGAAATGTAGTAGTTCGTGCGCTAGTACTGCTACTGCGGCTGCTGCTGCTTTCAGGCTTTAGTAGTGACATTTGTTGCCTGGGCGGTGCTGCGTCGTCTCTCCCTCTACCGAACTCCAATAACAATGGCTGTTTGGAAATAGAGTTTCGGCCGGTTCCGCTCTCGCAGCAAGTGCTGCTACTTGTGCTGGTGCGTGCAGAAAATGAAAGCAAACATCAACAGATCTGTGTGTGTGTATATACCAGTCGCCTGATGCAGCAGCAGCAGGAGCCGTCTAGTCATCGCTCTCCTACCTCTACCGAACTCCAATAACAATGGTTTGTTTGGAAATGTAGTAGTTCGTGCGCTAGTACTGCTGCTACTTTGTTTGGAAATGTAGTAGTTCGTGCGCTAGTACTGCTACTGCGGCTGCTGCTGCTTTCAGGCTTTAGTAGTGACATTTGTTGCCTGGGCGGTGCTGCGTCGTCTCTCCCTTTACCGAACTCCAATTACAATGGCTGTTTGGAAATAGAGTTTCGGCCGGTTCCGCTCTTGCGGTAAGTGCTGCTACTTGTGCTGGTTTTGCTAAGGGTGTAAAGGTTTTTGCATCGTTCCTTTATTCCTCTGCAGTACTTAAGCTGCGGCGGCGGCATAAAAAAGTCGAAAACTCCCTCTACCGAACCCCCACTAACTCTGGTGGTTTGGAAATAGAGTTAAGACTTAATGTTGCTGGGCTGCCGTCCGTTGCTGGTGCGGGCAGAAAATGAAAGCAAACATCAACAGATCTGTGTGTGTGTGTATATACCAGTCACCTGCTCCAGCAGCAGCAGCAGGAGCAGTCTAGTCATCGCTCTCCTACCTCTACCGAACTCCAATAACAATGGTTTGTTTGGAAATGTAGTAGGTCGTGCGCTAGTACTGCTACTGCTGCTGCTGCTGCTTTCAGGCTTTAGTAGTGACATTTGTTGCCTGGGCGGTGCTGCGTCGTCTCTCCCTCTACCGAACTCCAATAACAATGGCTGTTTGGAAATAGAGTTTCGGCCGGTTCCGCTCTCGCAGCAAGTGCTGCTACTTGTGCTGGTTCTGCTCAGGGTGTAAAGGTTTTGCCATTCGCGGATTTGTAGATTGCTAGTGCTGCTCTGCGCGCGCTTAGATTGCTTTTCTCTTTCTTCTCCTTCGTTCGATGCTTAGGCGCTAAACGTTTTTCAACGCAGGGGATTTTACCTCAGATTCCTCTCGATCCCTTTAACTAGATGCGGGCAGCTCTAGTTAAGGGGGGGTAGGGAATTGGCATCCTGGACCGAGATCGTTTATCGCGATGTTGCCGAATAGGTACCGAATGAATGAATGAAAGAGACAGTCGCAGGCAAAGTAATCTGAGCTACGCACGCAGCTAATCAATCTTCAAAGTCCCGGTGGTATCGTCCTTTATTTCTCTGTAGTACCTAAGCTGCGCCGGCAGGAAAAGTCGAAAACTCCCTCTACCGAACCCTCACTAACTCTGGTGGTTTGGAAATAGAGTTAAGACTTAATGTTGCTGGGCTGCCGTCCGTAGCTGGTGCGTGCAGAAAATGAAAGCAAACATATCATCACAAATGTTGATACCAGTCGCCTGCTGCAGCAGCAGCAGCAGCAGGAGCAGTCTAGTCATCGCTCTCCTACCTCTACCGAACTCCAATAACAATGGTTTGTTTGGAAATGTAGTAGTTCGTGCGCTAGTACTGCTACTGCTGCTTTCAGGCTTTAGTAGTGACATTTGTTGCCTGGGCGGTGCTGCGTCGTCTCTCCCTCTACCGAACTCCAATAACAATGGCTGTTTGGAAATAGAGTTTCGGCCGGTTCCGCTGTCGCTACTTGTGCTGGTTTAATTTGCTGTTTGCTTTCACGAGAGATAAAGCTTTCTTATTCGCCCCCCGGTTGAGACTTTCTTTTCCCGAAGTATCCATCAGTATGGTTAATGCAGCTGGTACGAAGGCGGCTATCTTCCCTTTCCTCTTCCTTTTGCCTCTTAACTGAAAAACGGAGAAAATATGGGATAAAACAAATAAACAACTCGTGGTAGGGGATCACTAGGCTCGTGGGTCGACGAAGACCGTTGCAATATGCGGAATTAACCCGTCTTGCAAGTGACTTCAATGTCGACAGGTCGAACGCACATTGCGCCTCTCCACCTTGAGAGGAATGCGTGTTTGGGGCACGGAGTAAGGACTTTCCAAGACGCTATTTTTTAGCAGTGGTCGAATCGGCTTCGGTCTTGGGGTTCTTACCACCACCTCATTCAGCGAGTTTTTTCTTTATTTTGGACGTTATCTCTTTTTTTTAGTTGCACTAAGAGTAACGCTCATAAGTTGCCGGAAAGAAAAACTCAAAAATCGCATTCTTTTCCCGGAGAGGCACTCCTGGGCAAGTGTCGGTTTTTACTACAAGACCTCTGTTTCGGGCGTGTGTAGGGCGTTAAGGAACCTGGTTAGGAGCGACACTTCCAATTTGGCAAAGCCATAAGAGTGCACAAATGTCTCGCCAGGGGATGTTTCGTCACGATAGCGTTCCGTCTCATTGTCATTCTCTCGAATCACTCACGTTAAGAGACTAAGTACCCTGGACGTATTATAGGCGTTGAGGCTTGGCGAAAGAAGCGTAGATCGTTGGGCCGGTGGTGAGGATCCCCGGTGTGGGCGTATTTAGTGCTGGTGAAACTTGATCGACTCCGCGCGAAACGACTAGCGCGGAGGTCTATGAGGTCGTTTCCCAGAATATGCTATTTATTGCTCCCCGCCTCACCTCGGTGATATTTACTGGGTGGCACGTGAATGAGCGCTATTGGTGGCAAGAAGCTCAACTAGGACCACACCTCATCGCCGTTTTTGTCGCTGCGGCGTTGAGGATAGTTGCCGGGGTCGCATACTAGTTGAGTGGAAGGCTAACCAATGTGTCTCCTTCTCGTGGCGGAATGTCAATAAAGGATGACGGGATTGTTCGACATGGAGTACGGAAGCCCCTAGCTTAACGCAGAGGAAGAAACCCCCTATATATAAAACTCCCGCCGTGGGGATGTTTTACAAAATTGGTTTCCGAGCCTGCGGCTTAAGCGGTCCTTCTCCAAACGTAATAATCCCGAACTCCTGCGCTTTATCACCCAGATATTATTATCCCTTAAATTTTTTCTGACGTTCTCGATGATCGCCTGGCATTGCTGTCAACTCAACTGTCTCCCTGTACGTCCTGTAGGGAAAAGCTTTTCGTTGCATATTCGAGTCCTTGGACGTTCGCGGGGCGCCGAGTGCGCGGATGTGCTCATAGCCTTAGCGTCGTCTTAAGTACGTAGCGGCTCGAGGGTAGAGAAGAAAAGCAGCATTATTATTTTACACCTTCTCGAAGGTTAAAATAAAAAGTATCTCCCTCGTCCGCGACATGACGATCGCGATTCCTTGTGAAATCATGAAAAAAACTCTGATTCCAAGTCGCTTCGCACGCGCTCTTCTCGTTTTCTCAGCCGATGCTGCGGTAGTTCCCTTTACCGACCCAATTTAACGAAGCTTGGGTCGGAAAAGTGGAACACGTAGCTGTTTCAGCAGCGGGAGCGTCCGGCAGAGCAGCTATCCGTCCGTCCGTCCGTCGATTCTTCCTCTACCGAACTTGCAATAACTCTGCTCGTTTGGAAATGGAGTTTCTTCGGCGGCTTAATCAGCTGCTCTCCTGGTCGTTTCTTCAGCTGCTGACACAGCTGCCTCCGCTGCGAAAACTCCCTCTACCGAACTTGCAATAACTCTGCTCGTTTGGAAATGGAGTTTTCATTTTGGCCGCTTCTTCAGCTGCTGCCGCGCGTTCATCAGTCACTACCTCTCAGCAGCAGTCGTTTCAACCTCTACCGAAACCTCAATCACAATGCGGTTTGGAAATGTTGAGCGACGTCTAAAGCTGCAGCTGTTGAGATGTAGTGTCTGTTGCTTCGCTAGCTTCAGCTGATAATGTTGCTGGTTTTGTGGCCGATGTTGCAGTCGTCTCTCCCTCTACCGAACTTGCAATAACTCTGCTCGTTTGGAAATAGAGTTTCGACTGTTGCCTGTAGCTTCCGTCTCCGTAAATTCTGGTTTAGGTGGTTGTAGCAGCAGCAGCAGTAGCAGTTGCAGCGTTCTCCCTCTACCGAACTTGCACTAACTCTGCTCGTTTGGAAATGGATTGGGCTGCTCAAGTTGCCAAATTGTTGCTGCTTCTGCTGTTACTACTGCCGGCCGCTTTTACGGTTTCAGTTGCTGCCGGTTGGTTGAGAAATACGGGTTTGAGCGTGTAAGAAGGAATTGCTCGCGACACGAGTTTCTTTTCGCAGGAAGGGTTTCGTGACGGTGCGCGTGTGGAACGCATTGATAACGTCTCATCTTAGGAAAAAAAAAGAGGATATTGCTGCTGCTGCTGTTGGTCGCTTTGTGCGTGCGCTGGTGCCACTTGTGGAACTTTTCTCTCACTCTTTTTACTAAAAGTGAGAGCGATCGCGCAAACAATTGCTTGCAATTTCCTTCCTCTTTTCTTTTCTATCTTCTCGCTTTCGGACGGGCTGCTGTTGTTGAGCGTGCGTAACGTAACTGAAACGCAATGGTCATCACCTAGACTTCTTTCGCTCCCTTTGGTTGATAGAGAGACCATTTCGAGGGAAGGATGCCGGTGCTATTACTGTAGCTGCTGCTGTTGCTACTGTGTCGCCTTTCGAAAGGGATGCACGATCGGGTGCGGCGGGCGTTACCCAATCAGGCGTTTTCCCACTCCGCTTCTTGAAAAGAAGGGTGTGCGGAAAATTGCGTGTATTGGTGTTAGCGCCGTAGTTGCCAAAGTCGCTCCGATTGTTGTTCTCCTTTCGACAAACGCAAAGGGGCGCATAGTGGCTGCTGCATCAGCATAAAAATTTGTATCAGTAATAGCGTCGGTGTCTCTCTTTCTCGAAACAGGTTTTTGAGGGGACGTTAACAGAAGTCTGGTGGTGCCATCTCGAATTAAGTTTCGTTTCGTGCGCTGTGTTGCCGGACCGGCAGCAGCCTTGAAAAAAGAAAGAGAGATAGAAGGAGGGGGGGAAGAGGAAGGAAAATTTGCGCGACGCTCTCATGACAAAACGCTGGAGATGAGGGAAGGTTTGTTTGTGGTATTAGCGCATAAGCATTGTGTTGCCGGATGGCGACCCGCAGTAGTAGTAGCTATCCTGAGAATGAGACGTTGTGTTTTGTTAGTTCCTCGCGTGCGCTCCGTCCGTTTCTCTTTCCACTGTTGCCGAATGCGAAAGAAACTCAAAGTGCACGCTTTGTCGCTCGTCGTATAATAGCGCATATCAGAGAGCCTTTTCGCGTAGTCCATGAGGCAGAGAGTTACTTATCATCTTTATGGTGGTAAGTTAGTGCACGACGGTATTAGTAGTCGCTGTTTAATCCGCTGCTGCTAATGCTGCTGCTGTTGCTGCAATGAATTTTGTTGCTCGGTCGGTGGTATTCGTGTTAAATGGGGGTGGCGTCACCTGAAGAACGCTAACGCAGGAAATTAACCTAACGAATATCACCGTACTATGCAACCCTCATCATTGCAAAAGCAGCAGCAGCTAATAGGCAGCAGGGAGAATACGTCGCTACCGTAGTGGTGATGGGAAAATTATTTCCTTTGCTGCACTTTATTGTCGGCGGTATATCTCTTGATCGGGGGTGGCGTCACCTGAAGAACGCTAACGCAGGAAGATCAATAAAAGAGGTATATCATCACAGTATTAGTGTCAGCAGCCCTACAGTAAGCGGCGGCAGCGACGCCGTTCTTTCTGCCATCCTCTGGATATTACGAATTGTGCCTAAACCGACCTTGCTTCAGGAGAGAGTACCCGCATAACTTAAGCATATAAGTACGCGGAGGAAAAGAAACCAAAAGGGATTCCCTTAGTAAGGGCGACTGAAAAGGGAGGAGCTCAGCGCGTAGGCTGCAGGGCCGAAAGGTCCTGTGAGCGATGCCGCGTATGGGAGTAATCGTGTGGAAGCCGATCCGACCCGAAGTGTTTGTCGATTGCAATCCCGCTGGCCATAGAGGGTGTTAGCCCCGTAGGGTCGTTGCCTCGGTTTTCCACGTCGGTTGCTCTCGAGAGTCGGGTTGCTTGGAAATGCAGCCCTAAGCAGGTGGTAAACTCCATCTAAAGCTAAATATCCCCACGAGACCGATAGAGAACAAGTACCGCGAGGGAAAGTTGAAAAGAACTTTGAAGAGAGAGTTCAAGAGAGCGTGAAACTACCACGAGTCTAAAGCGAATGAGCGTTCGTACCCGAAATGGTCGGCTTCAATTCACCCCGGAGGTAACGCAGCGTCTGGTCGTAAACGTTAGTTGAACGGATCCCGGAGATTCTTTCGGGGATTTCCCCGGAGTTTCGATGGTCGACCGACGTTTCAGGCAGCGAGCGCCGAAGGGGGATGCACTGCTGGCCGAAGTAGGGCACCGCGGCCGTTCGAGAGGTGTCGATGACACGGGGGTCTGGGAAACCGCTAATTCTCGTTCCCGGATAGGCAGCAAACCGCTTGCCGGTTTGAAGACGCCGCCGGGTTTTCCGAGTTTGGCGGGGCCGCCCCGTTGCTCTGACGGCCTCTCGGACGGTTAAATGTTGTAAAGTGTGCTCTTGACTGGGGGTATACGTCCTCTCACCACCTCAGCCGCCCCTGAGGAGGCGAAGTCGTGCCCCCGCTATGTCTCGCAGCGCGCGACGCGGTGTAGTTTGCGACAGCTTACTCGTCCCGTCTTGAAACACGGACCAAGAAGTCTAGAATATGCGCAAGTCAAAGGGCTGTCTAAACCCCAAGGCGAAACGAAAGTGATCCTTTCATAGGGCTGATCCGTTTCGGGGTGCGTGCGTAGGTATTTCTCCAGGTCGCCGGTGTCGCCCTCACGGGTTATTTCGGCGGTGAGTGGGTTTGCCTCTGGTCTCCCCCCGATTAACCACCCTGTATGTGGACGGCGCAAGCCCGGGGCCCGCGCCGCTCCTTCTCGCTGTTAATGCCTAACCGGCTAGCTGCTTCCCCGTTTCCCAAACAATTTATGACAAATTTTTTTTGTCTTGTTCTTCGGGGGACGGGG
>JABUQX010019897.1:12500-16169 GCA_015478945.1 Trachelipus rathkii
AATAAACAAAACTTCAACTACGTAAATTGCGCAGATGAGCACAGACGCAGGCGCTTAAAGTGGAGGGAATTAATTGAGTAGGAAACACAGAAGAAATGGAAGAGAATTCCACAGAACAGAGGTGGTAGGAAAGAAGGAAAGGCACCGCAGCGAACTAGTCTGGAATTGCTTAATGTCAACACAAAACTCATGTGCCGACTACAGCACCGCATTGTGCTACGAGGGCGTCCTTAAAGGTGGTGGCACGCCGGAGTGGAAAGTTCCCTCGAGCACTTGCCGCTACGGTACCTAAGAAAAGAGAATAAAGCACCAACCATCGCGCCGCAAATGATAGAGGGTGCAAGTGAACTAGAAGAAACGGACAGTTTTTAATAAGTCTTTTCGATTTTGACTCGACCCTATCCAAAAAGCCGGTGAAACCTGAGCCCCCCCAGATATGGAGCAGTACTCCATACTAGGGCGGATGAGGCCCTTTGTATAACTGGAGTAACTGTGGAAGAGGAAAAAAAGACTCGCAGTCTAAACAGAACCTCCAGTTTCTTTGAGGCCGCCTTAGCAACCGTTGTGGTGTGGAGGTTTCCAAGACATTTTTTTTGTTTATGTTAAAGGCAGATGTTTAATTGTCAAAGGAGAGAACGACGAGAGAACCGTCGAAAGAGAAAGGAAAGTTAGAAGGTGTCTTAGAGGGGGAGAATTTGAGAGTTGAGTTTTTAAAGAATTGGATTTCACAAGGTTCAGACGACCCCACCAGGAAATTCTATCCAGATCAGCGAGAATAGAATCGGAAAAGTTTTAAGACGAGAGCCAATTCTAGAAGTAAAAGAGGAGCAGAATTAAATGAGTTGAAGAATGAAGGGTCGAGTTATCAGCATATTGAGTGAATAAAGTTAGATGTGCAGGTGAGAAGATCATTTATGAAAAGGAATAAAGTAGGAGATAAGACAGCACCCTGAGGAACACCACTATTGACAGAAAGGAGAAGTCGCCCCATCAACAACAGCCGATATTGAGCGATTTGAAAGAAAACTAGACATAAGTAAGCAAAGAGAAGGAGGAAACCCAAAGGAGGGGAGCTTGGAGAGCAGTGACGCGTGCCATACCTGTCAAATGCTTTTGATATGTCAAGCGCCACCACGCAAGTCTCCCCGTAGTTCCTAAGGGCGGAAAAGCCATAAAATTGGTTTAAATAGATATGATATCACCAGTAGACCTTTAACGCGAAGCGTATGGCGATCAGAAAGAAGAGAATGAGATTCCATGGCCTAAGAAGTGAGAGTTAAGAAGGGTTTCAAAGATCTTCGATAGAATACAAGTGAGAGCTAGGGCGATAGTTAGAAGGATCAGAGCGGCTTCCTTTTTTCGGAATAGGTTGGACATGTGCGTGCTTCCAACACTGAGGGAAATTGTTAGTATTGAGACATAGAGAATATAGTTGAACGAGGGGAGGGGCCAGCACGGAAGCACACTCCCTCAAAACTCGGGGAGGAAAGTGCCATCCGGGCAGCCCGCCTTCCTAACGTTCATAGAGATTTCAGGAGCCCATGCACCGATCAAATGTAATTCACAGGCAAAGACATATTATCACCTGAGAGAGAAGGTGCGAGGAGGAGAAATGCAGAATCTGTCCAGGGTGAGTTAGAGGAAAATAGGAGGCGAAGAGATTTGTCCTTTCAGTTTGGGAGTTTAGCAACAGAGCTATCAAGCATCGAATAAGAGGAGGAAAAGCAGATTTACAGAAGTTGTTAGAGATGTTTTTGGCAAGAGACCAGAAAGATTTATCAGTAGGAGAACCAAGGAGGTTAGCGCACCTTCGTTTGAAGAAAGCCCGCTTTGCTCGTCGAAGAGTATCCCTGCAACGATTTCTAGCTAAATGAAAATTAGCCAAAGTGATAGGAGAACGAGAATTTTTCCACTACCGATAAGCGACTGCCTCTAGCCTGAATGCCCAGAGAACAAGCACGATCGAACCATGGATATTGAGGAGAGAAATGATTTAGTCGAAGAAGGAATTAACCTGCTCATCTAGTCTGCGAATCCAGCTGGCACTCAATGTCAGAAGCATGAAGCGTCATAAGAGTCAAATCAGTCAAAAATAATTAGCGTAGAAGCAAAGCAAGACCCCCCAATCAGCCCGTCAAATGAAGTGCCAGAAAAAACCGCATAGGGCAGGATGGAGCTGTTGGAGAGAAAGTTTTTAAAGTTAAGAGATATAAGGTGTGGTCAGATTACTACAATAGGAGCGAAGGTGTATTTATAGAGAGAAGGACTAGTTGTGAAACATAGGTCAAGTGTGTTCAGGAATTGTTAGGACGATCCGGAATGTGTATAGGTTTTTTAATTTGTTGCTCCAGATCGTTAAAAATGCTGAATGATTCGGCCTCCTCCCTACCTAGATCGGTATGAGGGACCCAACATTCAGTGTTTGTTAGCATTGAAATCCCCTAAATGAGACGCTCAAGTATTTGGATGAGAGCTATAACAGTCTCTGTGAGAGGTAGTAAGATATTCAAAGAAAGAGTGAAATCTTTTCTGTTAGGAGAACAGTAGCAAAAGCAATACAAGATTTATTGTAGTAAAGGAAGAATGATTTGGGCCACAGAGGCATGCGAAGTTAGAGATTCGAGATTCACGAAGACCGTGTTACAGGATGTATAATGTTTACATAAGGCACACATTCCCCCCCCTCAGATTGAAAATCCTGAAATAAGTTATAGTTGGAAACATTAAACGAGTTAGAGGATGAATTCTTAGCCATCTGAGTCTCAGACAAGAGCAAAAGGTTAGGGATAGAGTTAGTGAGGTGATATTCCACAGAGGCAAAGTTAGATTTTAAGCCGCGGATGTTGGTAAAGTTAATGTAAAGCCCGCGCCCTCGCAAACCTGCCATCTTTCACACACACACACACACACTCGACACACACACACGCGCAAATAAGAACAAATAAGAACAAAAGGAGAAAACGGAATAAAAAAAAATAACACACACTAAATACTAACTTAAAAAATTTAAGTACAAAAATTAAATAAACACATGCTACTGTACAATGAAAAAATAAAACTTAAACCTATATAACTTTACTACACTCGGGTAAAATATTAAAATTTGTTAAAACCTAAAACTAAAAAAATGAAAAAAAAAAATAAAACTAAGACTTATCTTTTAAAACTTCAATCGCAGACCTCACGAAACCAATAAATGATGATAATACTAGATAAAATTTAAAAAGGCTTTCACAATAAACAAATATTTGATTAAAAAATACACATACACTTCATATCACAGCACAAACATAATATAACGATAATTAAAATAAAGATAAAACCATTAATCAAGGAGCACTTTAAAAACACTTCCACACTTCACAAGATGTGTATATATATATATAATATATATATATATATATATATATATATATATATATATATAATATATATATTATATATATATATATATATATATATATATATATATATATATATATATTATATATATATATATATATATATATATATATATATATATATATACTATATATAATATATTAATATATATATATATATATATATATATATATAATATATATATATATATATATATATATATATATATTATATATATATATATATAATATTATATATATAATATATATATATATATAATATATATAA
>JABUQX010019898.1:5000-10000 GCA_015478945.1 Trachelipus rathkii
TGTGAAACCAGAAGGGAGGCAAGAAAGAGAAGCAGCAGCAGGAAGACTGCAGAGGTGTTGAAAATCTGAAAGGAATATATATTGGAGAGAGGATTGTAAACTGAGAAGATTGCTAAAGAAGTACTTTGGGAATTGTTTTCAAGAAAGTAATTTTAGGGTTTGAAGTTTCATATCTAGTAAAGAAAAATTTATATTAACGATTAATGATATCAAAATTTTAAAATTTTAAGTATTTATTTTTAAATTATTTTCATATAAAATCAAAGATGGAGGAGCAACATTTTTTTCTACATTTCTTTTAATTAATTATTTGGAATGAAATGCAAAATAAAAAAAAGAAAAGAATTTGAAACTTTAAAAATCAGTGGTTCCCAACCGGTGGGGCGCGCCCCCCTAGGGAGGCGTGAAGAAGATCTAGGGGAGGCGTGGGACAATTTTAATTTTTTTTTAATTTCCTTTTCGAAAGTAAACGGTAAAGTTTTTAATTTTCTATATTCTACAATTATACTCTACGTCTACTCTACAATCTACAATCTACAATCTACAATCTACAATAATAATAGTGATTAAAATCATTAATTTTCATTTATAATAACTTTTGCTACTCTTTTCATATATTAATATTCATGCAAACTTAGCATCTAAAATTGGTTCTCTTCTATGATTGGTCAATATTTTTCCCCAGAGTTTTAGTTTTACCCTAAATTTGTTATGTTATATTTATTTTTTTTTAAAACTTGTGTTACTGTCTGCATATATATATATATATATATATATATATATATATATATATATTATATATATATATATATATATATATATATATATATATATATATATATATATATATATATATATATATATATATATATATATATATAATTCGCAAAAATTTATAAATGAAATTATCCAGTAACTGAAAAAGGTAAAGGATTATTTAGTAATTTTATTATTATTATTATTATTATCATTTAAATTATCATTATTAGCATTTATTACCATTAATTATTATTATTATTATTATTATTATTATTATTATTATTATTATTATTATTATTATTATTATTATTATTATTATTATTATTATTATTATTATTATTATTATTATTATAATAATAATTGTTATTAATTCAACATCAGCCTTTGATTTTAAAAAAGTTTTTGATTTTATTTCCAAGTTTCTAAATAGTTATTTCTGTACATAATTTAATTTTCTCAAAATAATCTTTGAAAATAACAATCTTATTTTTTAAATTATTTTCATATAAAAATAAAGAATGGAGGAAAGCAACAGTATAAATAACTATCTGGAATGAATGTAAAATGAAAAGAAGAAAGGAATTTTGAAACTTTAAATCAGTACTTTGGGAATTGTTTTCAAGAAATTAACTTTAGGGTTTGAAGTTTCATATCTAGTATAGAAAAATTTATATTAACACTATACCATAAATCCAAACAACTGTCATCTTCCTTTAGTACAAGAGATGCTTTGACCGACAACCATCACGTTTTGTACCAATTTAACTGCCGACATATATATTAGTTACACGACGAATAGATTGTCGGACAGGGCATATCAACATCGCTTTTCAGTCCCAGTCAAATATTTGAGCATTTCAACACGGGGCACATGGTCAATCAACTATTAGCAATATTTCTAAACACTTCACAATATTATACGGATCATGTGAAGTCCAGAAACTTAAAATTGCGGAGGCCTTCTACATCAAAACACGCAGACCAGACATTACCATAAAATTTAATGTATTATCTGTTAGACTAAATATCATTTGATTTAATTATTATATATTAATTTAAGACTCATTCGCTCACAAGAATTATTCCTCTGAAGATGTCTCAAGTTTAGAGACGAAACGCGTCGGGAAATCTAAATAAATATGTCTTCCTTCCTTCTCAATGTAAATTGTTTTCAGATTAATTTTAAGAAAATTAATTATGTGAAAGAAATAACTAATTTAGACAAACTTTGGAAAATAAAATCAAAAACTTTTTTAAAATTATTATTATTATTATTATTATTATTATTATTATTATTATTATTATTATTATTATTATTATTATTATTATTATTATTATTATTATTATTATTATTATTATTATTATTATTAATAATTAATTATTTATTATTATAACTGAAAAATATTTTTCCATATTTTAATCTCATAATAAATTCAAAAAAATAGGGGGGGCGCGAGTTCTGGGTCGTTATTTCCCAAAAAGGGAGGCGTCATATAAAAAAGGTTGGGAATCCCTGCTTTAAATACTATGAAAAGTGAAGCTGCGTTTCGCGAACTCGTCGAGTCATAGGAAGTAAATTCATAATTCTCTTCGTCTGATAGCAAGGGGCTGAAAACCCCCTTCTATCATTTGTTTCTTTTCGTGAATTGTGATGATAAGTTTGAAAACTTATCAACCACCAACACACCTGCGCTATGCAGGATTCATGGTGCTTTGTATAATTAAATAATAATATAAATATATATATATATATATATATATATATATATATAATATTATATATATTATATATATATATATATATATTATATATATATATATATATATATATATATATATATATATATAGGGGTATATATATTTACGAAATTCAAAAGTAAATATAAAATTACAGGAAACTTTATCAAAGGATACTGATAATTATAATTATTGGAATTTATTATTATTATTATTATTATTATTATTATTATTATTATTATTATTATTATTATTATTATTATTATTATTATTATTATTATTATTATTATTATTATTATTATTATTATTATTATTATTAACTTTGACAAGAAAGCCTCTTCCATCTGTTTTAAAACCATAACGGCAAAATCTGATATTATTGAAATATAATGAGCCTATCGCCTGTCCTCTTTGTCGCTTATACTTCAACTTTCTTTTAGTAAAGCAAGTCTATGTATAGTCACAATCGTATACACCTTCTTTCTTAACCTTATAGGAAGCGGCGGATACCTTTCAACAATCATTATAACCTAATTGAGATATTTCTATCTACATTTGGTTTTGTGAGCTTAAACCCTCCCCCCCCCTCATATCAGGTAATAACAGAAATAAAACTTTTCAATGTGACCCAAGAAACTAACGGAGGATTAAGACAGCACCTTTAACACCTTTATCTCATGTCTATTTCTCCACTTTCAATATTCCAGGGAAAAGCATTTTTTAATATATTTGTTTTTTAGCTTTGTATCTTACATTCAATTTTCACGTTCAATTACTTTAATCAATAATGCATTAAAAAATAAATAAAATAAAAACATTATTCTCTTAACATAAATTTCTTCATTTTAAGTCTTTTCACGTAATTGCTTAAGATGTCGCCCAAAATAAAATTTAAATAAAAATAAAATGATTAACATGAGAAGAAAACTTTACAATCATTTTAGTTTACTGTCATAAATGCTTTCAATATGAAGTTCAATGAAACTATCACCAACTTGATTAAACTACTACTGCGTCTGGTTAGAATGATCTTAAAAAAGCAATACCAGTATTTGCTCCATTGATTCTATAAATTTCTGTTTCGAGAAGAATTAGTTTTCCCGTTTAAAAAAGGTGGGCACGGCATTGTTTGATTGTGGTGTAGCGAAACTTAGTCAGGGTTAATCATCATATTATATGATTATATATATAACAAGTTATCTCATTAATTGATTTTTTATTTAATTTCTAAAGATTAAAATTTTTATATTTAAATTTAATTTATATATATATTTAAAGTATATATTAAATGCAGCCTCTCTCGTCTGCTCTCTCGTCTTCTCTCAATTTTTTGCCTTATTTCTCTCTTTATTACTAAATGTCTCTCCTCTAGATTCATCTCACACTCGGTGCTCTCTGTCTGCTCGTCGTCTCTTCTCTCTGCTCACTCAAATATCCGTGCTCTTCCATCCAGATTCTTTCGCTCTTTGCTACATTATTAAAACACGCATTTTATACATGTTTGGATGACTTTTGTTTCAATATTTTTGACACATTCAGATTTTTTCAAATATCTTAATGGAAAACGAATTCCTCTTCTCAAAAAATAATTTTAAAAAATGAACAAAGAATAATTGGGAAATGTGATAAAAAAGAAATAAAAAATAAACAGAAGCGAATGGAGCTTTCTCCGATTTCGTCTAAAGTACAAGTGAGAATTTTTTCACTTTTTTTCTGAGAAATTCCTGACATTTTTCCTACTTCTTACTAATCTCATAATAGGGACCAATTAATTGCTGATGTAATATGTAAGGGATAAATGTTTGCCACAAGTTTGATTACTTTGACTGAATATGTTCCAGTGTGTATTTGTGTTTGTTTGTGTTTACCTAACTGTGTGTGGAAAAGAAATCTTCATATGCCTCTAATAGTATAAAGAAATTATATTTCAAACTATTAAATACCATTTAGTATTCTATTATGAATTTAGTATATAAACTATTAAATGCATTATTAGACGAAACTAATATAATGTTATTTTCGTAATAAAATTAGCGATTGTAAATTTATTGATATTTGTAAATTTATACGTAAATTAAATAAAAAGGAAATTTTAAAATATAAAAAGGAACATTTTTGTTGCTTTTATAATATAGAGTCACTGTTCTGTTCTGTTATGTCAAGAAACGTTTTATTTTTCTGTTTTCTTTCTCAGCAGATTTTTATAAATTGCATTGAAAGTATGCAAAAAAATCTGATCTTGTCAGGACTTGTTTATGTGACGTCATAAATCAAGTGAAGCGCAAAAATGAAATGAAGTGTTCTCCTTTCTTTGCGAAAAACCTAATTTTATAAAATACTTTCAAATGATTTATTGCAGATCAAACCTTCAATTATTATTTATTGGATATTTTCTTTCTTGGGAACCAAATATAATTTCCCAATATATATATATATATATATATATATATATATATATAATATATATATATATTATGATTAATATATACTATATATATATATAC
>JABUQX010019898.1:15000-25854 GCA_015478945.1 Trachelipus rathkii
ATATTTAGTATATATATACTATATATATAAATATTATATATATTAATACTATAATATATATATAATATATTATATATACTATATATATATATAATATATTAATATATTATATATATTATCTATATTTATAAATATATATATATATATATATATAAATAATATATATATATATATATATATATATATATATATATATATATATATATATATATATATATATATATATATATATATTATATTATATGATATTATATTGTGTCATATAGATGTATATAATATATATATATAAACTTATATATATATATAATATATTATATAATACTATATTATATTATATATATATATATATATATATATATATATTATAATATATATATATATATATATATTACTATAATATATATATATACATATATATTAATATATTATATAATATATATAATATAATGTGTGTGTGTGTGCACAAATATTATACATATATACTATTATATATATATATATATATATACTACATATATATATATAGATTAATATATATATATACTTATTATTATAATATATATTAAGTATCATTAGTATATATATATAATATTATATAATATATTATATATGAGGAACCTGGGCATAGAATAATGATTAGGGATTGTGCTTTCGTTACTGATGAAAATGAAATGTGAGGGGGAGTTGATAGAGATTAACACTCGGAAAAACATACATGAAACATTGGCAGTAATGAAGGTGATAGTGATAGGGTGTGGGTTTATGGTGCAAGAAGGAATAGTATTTTGAGGATGAGGTCATTTGTAAGGAGGAAGTAATGGAGCTAGAGTGGGAGACAAGTTGAAGATGGTAAATCTGAGTATAAATGGAATTACTGGTGTAAATGATCAAGGAGCGGAGGCGAGATGTTGATTGATCGGATTTGGAAGTTGTTTAACATTTTGTCTATGAAGGGTGTGTTTCCGGAGGGATTGAAGGAGAACCCAAGTAAAGTACCCTTATCATAATGGGTAAGGGGGAAAAGACGAGTACTAGGAAGTTATAGGATGAATGAGTTTATTGAGTGATTGAGGGAAGTATTTTTTGTTTTTGTTTTTCTACAGTAATCACCACCGCTCACGGGCAAATCCCTATTCAAGTATGTATTAAATTAAAAACAGAAAAATCAACTAACGCAAAATTTATGCAGATGAGCCAGACGCCGGGCTTCTAAAGTAAGGGGTAGATATAAAATTGATAGGGAAACACGAAGATTGGAAGAGAATTCTACAGAATAGAGGTGGCAGGAAAGAAGGAAGCCCCAAGCGAACTAGTCTGGAGTTGCTTGATATCAACCCAAAACTCATGTGCCGACACGAGCACCCTTTGTGCTACTTAGGAGGGGCGTTCTTAAAGGTGGTGGCACTGCGTAGTGGAAAGTTCCCATCGAAGCGCACTTGCCGCTAACGGATACCTTAGCCAAAGAGATAAAGCACCAACATCGCGCCGCAAATACTAGAAAGCACAACTGATACTAAGAAAGAACAGGACAGTTTATAATTCTTTTTGCCTTTTGACCTCGGCCCTAATCCAAAATCCGGGTGAAACCTGAGCCCCCCAGAATGAGAGCCAGTACTGCCATACAAGCGGATGAGACCCTTGTATAATTGAAGTTAACTGATGAGAGGAAAAAAAGTCTCGCAGTCCATAAACAGAACTCAGAGTTTCTTTGAGGCCCGCCGTTCTAGCAACCGTTGTTGATGTGAGGTTTCCAGACATTTTTTTTATTCTATGTTAAGGCCAAGGAATGATTTATAATTAGTCACAGGAGAACGAGAGACTCGTCGAATAGATGGAAGCTTTAGAAGGTGTCTAGAGAGTGAGATTCATAGAAGTTGAGTTTTTAAAGAATCTAATTTCACAAGGTTCAGCCGACCCCACCCGGAAATTCTATCCAGGATCAGCGAGAATAGATCGGAAAGATTTTAAGACAGAGGCAATTCTAGAAGTAAGAGAGGAAGCAGAACAATGAGCTTGAAGAATGAAGGGTCGATTCACGATCCATCGGCATATGAGTGAATAGAGTTAGAGTTGCAGCAAGTGAGAAGATCATTAACGAAAAGTAGGAATTAAAGTAGAGATAAGACAGAACCTGAGGAATACACTTTGAGCCCCAGAAAAGGGAAAGAAGAACGTCCGCCCCTATCAACAAACGCTGATATTGACCGATTTGAAAGAAACTAGACATAAGCGTAAGCAAAGAGAAGGGAAAACCCAAGGAGGGGAACTTGGAGAGCTGTGACGCGTGCCTTACCCGGTCAAATGCTTGGATATGTCAAGCGCCACCACGCGCAAAGTTTCCCGTAGTTCTAAGGCGGAAAACGCATAAATTCAGTAAGAAGGAAAGTATATCGCCAGTAGACCTCGAGCGCCGAAGCCCGTACTGGCGATCGGAAGAAGTGAATGAGATTCCAGATGAATCAGGAAATTAGTTTAGGAGAAGAGTTTCAAAGCTTTTAGATAGAATACAAGTAGAGCTATAGGGCGATATTTAGAAGGATCCGAGCGGCTTCCTTTTTATCGGAATTAGGGTGGACATGTGCGTGCTTCCACACTGAAGGGAAAGTGTTAGTTGAGACATAGAGATATAGGTTGAAGAGGGGCGGGGTAGCAGGAAGGCACACTCCCTCAAAATCGGGGAGAAATGCCATCCGGGCCACCCGCCTTTCCTAACGTTCGTAGATTTCAGGAGCCCATTTACGCCGATCAAATGTAATCACAGGCAATGGCACAGGACACCTGGAAGGAGTAAGGAGGAGGATGAGGAATGCAAGAAGATTCGTCCAGGGTTGAGTTAGAGGAAATAGGAGGGCCGAAGAGATTTGGCCTTTCAGTTGGAGAATTAGCAACAGAACCATCAGAGCGAATAAGAGGAGGAAAGACCACGATTTACAGAAGTTGTTAGATATGTTTTTGGCAAGAGGCCAGGAAAGATTTGTCAGTAGGAGGCCAAGGGAGAGTTAGCGCACTTTTCGTTTGATGAACCCGCTTTGCATCATCCGAAGAGTTATCCCTGCAACGATCTAGCAGAATGAAAATTTAGCAAGAGCATAGAGAGAAGAGAATTTTTCCACTCCGAACGGCACTGTCTCTAGCCTGAATGGCCAGGGAACAAGCACGATCGAACCATGGATTTATGAGGAGAGAAAGATTTAGTCGAAGAAGGAATGAACCTGCTCATCCCATCAACGATTACAGCTCCCACCTTATCGGCAGAAGTCGAAGCGTCACCAGAGACAAAGCAGTCATTCCAATTATAGTTAGCGTAGAAGCAACGCAAGGCCCCCCAATCGGCCCGATCAAAGTGCCAGAAAAAAGAGTAGGGCAGGATGGGAGCTGTTGGGAGAGAAGTATTAAAATTAAGAGATGAAAGGGTTGTGGTCAGATTTACCGATAAGGAGCGAAAGTGTGTATTTAAGAGAGAGGACTATGGTGAAACAGTAGGGTCAGGTGTGTTCGCAGAATTGGTTAGGTAGCGATCCGGAATGTGTGTGGGTTCTTTAATTAGTTGTTCCAGATCGTTGAGAATGCTGAATGGTATTTTGGTCGAAAGAGTGAGTCGAAAGAGTGAGTCGATTAACTGAAGGACTGATTGCGAAGAACAATGTGCGTTTAGAGGTGGTTGAGCATATGTGGATCAAATTCTGTAACATTGAAACAAATGATTGAGAAAATGAGCGGAGGAAGAAGGAATAAATTGATTTATGGTTTTCTGGAATTTGCAACAGTCGTTATGATAATGATTAATTGGGAATCTCCTATGGCAGGTTTGTGATATTGTGTTGCTTGAAAGCTTATGAGTGAATCAAAAGTAATGTATGATGATAGTGAAGCGTGTGTAAAAAAATGGAGTTGAAAGTGATTGGTTTAATATTAATAGCGGAGTGAGGCAGGGATGCGTTATGTCTCCTTGGTTATTCAATTTTTATATGGATATGGTTATGAAAGAACTAGAGGTGGGGAGTGGCTGATGGTCAGATGATGAGAATAGAAGTTGGTGAGGGGTTCTCCTATTATATGCGGACGATTAGTTGTTTGTGTGTTGCGAAATGAAGAGGAGTGGTTGAGAGGATTATGAGAGATATTTGGCAGGGTTTGTAAAAGGAAAGATTGGAAAGTAAACTACATAAGAGTAGTTTGGATGTGTGAGTTGAGGACAGTATATCGGGTCGTGAAGTTTTGTTAGATGGGGAGCAGCTGGAACAAGTGTCTGATTTAAAATATTTTAGGATATATGTTGGGTTAAAAGGGAACGGAGATGCCACAGTGTATTGGAAAGTTTTGAATGGGTAGGAAGGTGGGCTGATGCAATTAGATCGTTGGTGGATAGTAAATGACTATGTCGATAATATCTATTATATACTATATTTAACTATATATAATATATATATATATAATATATATATATATATATATATATTATATATATATATATATATATATTATTATATATAATACTATATATATATATATATTATTATAACATATATATATTATATATATATATATACTAATATATAATATATATATATATATATTATAATACTATATATTATATATAGATAATATATATATATATAATATATATATATATATAATATTATATATATATATATATAAGTCGTATCTGGGGTTCATCAAACTTTAACAGCTCAGTTAACAAACTCAATACATTACTACTCACTACCACTACTCACTGCTACTGACTACTGCTACTTACTACTCCGATAATAATAATAACTTAATAACAATAATAATAACATAACAATAACAATACAAATATAATAATAATATGATAATAATAAATAACTCTAATAATAATAATAATAATAATTATAATATCATAAATAATAATAATAAGTATAATAATAATAATTCAATATCAAATAATAATTGAATTGAAAAGCTTTATCAGAAATAATAAACAATACTACATTATTACAGCTTACCATTCTGACAATATTATTATAGCTGTAGTAAATACAAAACTTAAAGGTATACAATTTTTGAAAGGGGGGCTACTAATTGCAACACAATGTTGTGTCCTATGAGCCCCAAAATAATGTAAATTGATTAATTTAAATAATATGGAGTTTAGGGATTGAGCTATAATGAATCCCAAACGAATATTAATACAAATAGAATACATATTATTAGCAAAATAATAATAAGAATTCAAATATATAATATCAATAATTAATATTTTATAAATATAATAGGAAAAAGTTTTTTCTTATTTCCTGAAAATCAATTTAGCATATTTTCTTACATATAATAGTATATAATAATAATAATAATAATAATTAATAAATTAATAATATAATAATAATAATAATAATAATTTAATAATTAATGAATTAATAATAAATAATAAATTTAATAATAAGAATAATTATAATAATTTAATAATAATAATAATAAAAATATATATAATAATAATAATAATAATAATAATAATAATAATAATAATAATAATTAATTCCTAATAATATAATAATAATAATAATAGATAATAATTAATATAATTAATAATATATAAATAATAATAATAATAATAATAATAAATAATAATAATTATAATAATATAATTAATAATAATAATAATAATACAAAATAATTAAACAGTCAATATAATAATAATAATAATAATTAGAATAATAATAATAAACTAATAATAAATAATAATAATATAATAATATAATAATAATAATAATAATAATAATAATAATAATAATAATATATAATAATATAATAATAATGAATAATAATAATAATTAATCAATAATAATAATAATAATAATAATAATAAAATAATCAATAATAATAACTAATAATTAAATAATAATTAAAATAATAACTAATATTAATATAATAATATAATGATTAATAATATATAATTATATAATAATAATAATATAATAATTAAAAAATAATAATAATAATAATGAATAATAATAATAATAATAATAAATTCAATAATGTAATAATAATAATAATAATAATAATAAATAATAATAATAATAATATAATATAATAATAATAATAATAATAAAATTAATAATAATAATAATAATAATAATAATAATAATAATAATAATAATATAATCAATAATAATAATAATAATAATAATAATAATAATATATAATAATTTAATTAGTAATAAAATAAATAATATATAATATATAATAATATACCATAATAATAATAATAATAATAATCAATAATAATTAAATAATAATAATAATATAATCAATATAATAATAAGTAATAAATAATAATAATGAATAAAAAAAATAATATAATAATGAATAATAAAATATAATTAAAATTATATAATTAATAAATTAATAAGACTATAATAAGAATATAATATAATAATAATAATAATAATAATAATAATATAATAATATATAATATAATAATCTGAATAATAATCAATATAATATATAATCATATATAATAAAATAAGTAATAAGCAATGATCAATAATAATAATAATCAAGCTTTGTTATATTATTAATCATTAAATTGAAATAATATTGCATGATTATATATATATATAATAGTATATAATATATTATAATTAAATCAATAATACACTTAAAAATTAAGTAATAATGACCAATAGATATATAATAATAATTAAATATAATATTAATAACTATCAATAATAATAATAATAATACATACATAATAACTTATAAGTAATTAATAATAAAATAATTATAATAATATAATATAATGAATATAATAATAATAATATCAATAATAAATAATTAAAATATCATATAATATTAATAATAATAATATAAATATTAAATAATAATAATTATAATATAATATTATAATAAATAAAAAAAACAACTACGACAAATACACAATATATCACAATCACAATTACAATCATAATTACCACTAAAAATTACAACTAAAAGTTATAATAAATACTCAATATAATTACTATTTTTTTCTTTTATGTTGCTTTCCAAACACAAAATAAATAGAGTTAAAAATATTATCGTAGTATAGATAGTAATAATAATAATAATAATATAATATTAATCAACTAATTAATATAATAATAATTAATATAATAATAAATTAATAATATAATAATATATAATAAGTCATAATAATAAAAAGTAATAACTAATAAATAATAAATAATAATAATAACTAATCAATAGGTAAGACATAATAATAATAAATATGAACTAATAAAATAAAATAATAATATATAATAATAATAATCAATAATAATAAGTAATAATAATATAAATAATCATAATAATTAATAATAATCATAATTAATTTTACTAAGTAACAATAATAATAAATAACTAATAAATATAATACATAATTATCAATACAAGTAATAATATAATAAATATATCAACTGCAATATAAATAATACATACATATACTAATAATAATAATAATAATAAAAATACATAATTAATAATAAATAATACATGGTCAATAATAAATAATAATATAGTAATTGTTTTTATAAATCATATAATATATAATAAATAATTAATAATATACAGTTATAATAAATAATAATAATCAGTGAAAAAATAATTTAATCAATATATATACACACAATAAAAAACTAATCCTAATCAATAATATATTCAAACATACAATAATAATATCACATATAATTATAATAATAGATAAAAAAATAAAAATAATACTAATTTAAAATAATAATAATATGAAAATAATGGAATAATAAATAATAATAATAATAATAAACAATAATGATAATAATAATTCTAAATCAATCATTCAATAAATAATAATATAAAAATCAATAATAATAATCAATAATATAATAAATACACTAATAAATAATAAATAATACTAGAATTTTTTATAATAAACAATAAAATAATAATAATAACTATAAAATAATAATAATAATAATACATAATAAAATAATCTAATAATAATAATAATACATGAATAATATATATAAATATAATAATATAAATATTAATAATGGTAATAGGTATAGCTCTAGATTTCAGGACGATAGATTCCAATCCCTGGTTAGTTATTATTAATATTTAACTATTACGTGATAATATAGTTCTCTTTAATTTTAGTAAAAGATTTGGTTTAAAGTTTTCGGCTGTCCTTGCCACTTCCCATGGTCTGCCCTTCTCGAAATTTGAGGTTGCAAAAGGTTAGCTGCTTGTAGCCTGACCGCTCTTAAACTGAGTGGCCTTTCTTCTAAGCTCTACAGAATGGAGGGTTACTGTAAATATTATTTCTTAGGTTTATTGAGTTTGCTACGCGCCGTGCTTGGTATTGAAATGAAATTTGGGCTGAGAAGAAGAGTCACGTGCCATTGTTCGGATTAATTTTTATGTATCGTCTTTCAGGAACAGGTTCATACTATCTAATGCACAATCGTTTAAACTGCATCCATCTTTAATGTTTTGAAATGGTCTGTGTTCACCTGGCCTGTAAAAGTCTCCTTGTATTGCTAATCGAGCAGCCGAATAATCCGCTACTTCGGCGTTACATTACAGGAAGGATTATCTGAGTTACTCTAATGCTAGAAGCACGACCACACACAGGTACCCGTAGGATAAGGGGCAAGGACCAGTAAAAGTAAGTAGAGGGTGTTATTAATGAATCAGTTAATTTCCTAACCGCCAATGTAAAGAGTAACAATAATTTCTTAATTTTAATGTGAAATATACATGTATCCGACCATACTGCTAACTAGGGTTGATAATATGTTTCTTTAAAATGTCATTTTATCACTCGATTGTTAAATCCAAGTATCTTTATGGATCCTTGCGCCCCTATTCCAGTTCTATCCATTACTTAATTATTATCTTATTAATTCGTTATTGGTTTGTTGCTAAAGAAATTACTAATAAGATGTTTTATTAAATTTAAACGATTTTGCTATGAGCATCTATTCATTTTCATTATTTGGTAATGCTGTCATGCGTTGTCTTTACCGGGATAGAGACTCGGCATCTTTGCATTTATTAAATCGAGGGGCCGTGGTATCGTCAGCCAAAGGGACTGAAAAGCGTAACATGGACTTAATTCAGATCATTTGTATATTAGAAGTATAAATAAAAACGGTCCAACCCAGAATGGAGCCCGGCGGTACCGCCGATTGATGGTTTGAAGTTGAGTTTGGTGAACAATCTTGGAGAATCTCTCCTAACGTTAGCTTTTAAAACCATTGAGGACTTGTCCCTTCAAAGCCCTTTTGTTCATTTTACTTGTAGTAGTATGTCATGATAAATCATGTCAAAAGCTTTTGTGCAAATCATATAATAAGGCAGGAGGACAGTCTTTATTTCTCCACTTGTTCTGTACAGTATTTTCGGATTGAGCAAAATGAGGGCATCAGCAGAATTGACGTCCAACTTTTCCTCAAATCCAAATTGTGAATTTTCTTAAGCAACATTTTTCATATAAATTCCTCACCCACCACTCTGGTTAAGGCTGATTGAAAACTTGAAATTTTCAATTATTTTCTGACATCGTGTTGTCGGTGTATGGCTCATGTAATTTTTTTGCTGAGGGCAAAGTGTCTTCCCTTTTTATGGTTTATAGGGATCACTTTTGACTGTCTTGAATCATTATTGGCGAATCCTGTTAATAAAAATGATTCAAATTGAACAACGTTGTTTTAAAGGGGTGTATGAAGACCGGGCGTGAGAGTTTCCAGAGGCCATGTGATAATGGGGATAGAACCGTGCTGAACATGAACGATCTACATTTTTTGTTCCGTCTTTGTGAATTGCGGCGCATTACCCCTTTTACCTCCGACGGTGACAATGCGGGGGAAATACAAGGAAACCAATGAGACTCGCTGTCTGGGGAGAAAGTTTCTACGAGTTTGACGCAAAGGGGTTTATCTTTAAGATTGTGCTCAGGCTTACCATCGTTTTACGAACTCAGTATGTTGTTTAGGTCCGTCTGCCGATCTTTATTTTGCGGTTGGTGTTACACCTATTGTTTAAATCTTCAGTTCTTTCTATAGCATTGCGAGTTTTTTTGTTATTGTTGATAATTTTTTGATTAAAACCCAAGTGGCCTTCGAGTCTTTGTTGCAATCCTGCGCAACTTTGTTTCGTCTCGGCTTAACCGACACGTGTCTGCTTTAGAGGTATACCACAAAACGATATCGTTTCTCCTGCTCGTCGTTGCTTCTGCGATGCCGCAATCACAATCGGATTAGATCTCCTAGCCCATGATTGTCCCTAAACTCGGACCGCTCGTTACGTCTTCGGTGACTGCATATGTGTTATATTTACTTGGAATGGCATAATTGGTTTTTCAAAGTGATCGGTAGCAGTTATATGTCTTTTGCGGTTTGATAGGAGTTAAGCAAAGGCTGGTGTTCGCCTTGCGTTCTGAATTTCTTTATTAGCACGCCAAAGGTATCTCTTCGTCTTAGCCTTACTGGAGTTGGCATCTTGCGTATCCGCCTGCCCGCTATGCATTTCTCTAGTGATTCAACTGTTATCGTTATCATATTACGATATCGATGTTGCAATTTTCTTCGGAATGCTATTTTCTCACTGCTAATGTGAATGAAAAGTCAATTTCCATTCATTGTTGTGCGAATATGTATTTCACCGTCTTTTGATTGGACCTTTCACCATCTCAACAGTCCTACCTTATTTTCTAGATTGAACTAATTTTTGAGCGTTTTCATTAGTTAGCAATTTTTGCAAGGACATGGCAAAAGTGATCTGGAACATATCACTTTTATATTACGAGGTTTTACGTTCCAGTTAGGGTTACACCCAAAAATTGATCTTTAAGGA
>JABUQX010019899.1:0-37500 GCA_015478945.1 Trachelipus rathkii
GCATGAGGGCTGACGGAAACGCCCAGTAATAACGATCACGTGCACGCCGCCTGAGGAATTGATGAGTACGAGGTATAGCCCGGTGAGTAGTTGCCCGGACGAAGGTTACGTTTCACAGGTTGGTCAGGGGAAGACGCTGCCCACTTCACTGCCAGAAGACACATCACTAACTCATTAAGCTTATTTATTTACAACTTACAGCTTTGATTACGAAGAAAGCGGGGTAAGCACTTATTTATCGCTTGATAGATTATACCTTCACGTTGGATATCACTATTCTGGTTGCGCAATTGTTCAAAGTATCGCATCCTCAATGATTCAAAGACTTGCATATTACTATATATATTGTAGGGGAACTTGCTACAGGTATAATGGATTCAGACAAAATGAGTTCAGAACTATTATAAAATAGCCCAAATGAATTGCCCGTCGGCCACAGGTTCCGTTTACTAAATGGTTGCACCTCATTGCATCATATTTACTTGACTGGTAGTAGGGTGAGTGAGTCTCACTTATTGTAGAACACTACTATTGAAAATAAAAAATAAAAATTCTATTATAGCTGTTTGTATTATATTAGTCTCACTGAATTAAGAATATGTACATTATCGTCATTTATAGTAGAATATACCTGTTCGCATACGTATAACCACCCCTTAGTTGAGCTCCAACAGCTAAATAACTCATATAAGCGAAACGTTATATCCTATATCTATACGTGAGTGAGCCTTTTAGCAAGATAGAGTTTATATATATGTCTCATCAATTTCCTCCATATCAAATATACTGAGACATATAAGTGGGACGCCGTTTTCATTCTGGCAACATATACCCTAGCATATATTATAATATTAATAATATATAATAAATAATATATATAATATTTAATAATATATAATATAATAAATAGGTCTCTACTTAAATAGTATATATATATACATAATTATATATATTTCATATTGAGATATAATATAATAAATATATTTATAAATTAGAGATATAAAAATTTAATTAGTATTGTTATCTCATACAACTCCTAAACCTGACCTACTTACTTCATTATAGAGACTATTAGGTGCAGTTAAATGTATCATCTCTCACCATTCATTGAATGAGTCCAGCCAGAACCACAAAGTCTTGTATGACCTATTCTGACTAGGCGAAGCAGAAACTTGAAGAAGCAATATTGAGTAGGAAAGGAAACGAGAAAAAAGAACCGGACTTATCACCGGTTTATGACTCTAGATGAAGTTGACAATTGTTCATTTAATAAGTGATCCCTTATGTCGTGTCGATACATAGACAGATCCGTATGTGAGTAAAGTTAGGTTTATCATTGGCAATATCAGTTAGTTAAATTATTGTTACTCTTTACATTTATCTTTGATAACAACGAACTTGAAATATGTAAGATGAGCTATTATTTTATACTTTGTAGAATATAGAAACTAAAATTGAGATCTTATATTATATAACATATTAATTTGAAAATCATGAAAACTCTTTATGTTTTCGGTCAGACGAAATCTTTAGTTATATATATATTAACTAAAATATTGATGGCAAGGACATCCTAAATTAGGTGCAAGTAAGAATGAAATATTAGTAACTCTATATTTATTCATTACAGTCAAATAGTTTGTAAATAATCTATAATTATATTAATAGTAGTAAGAATAATTAAATTAATTAATTAATAATAATAATAATAATGATATCGAATGTAAGTTATAATAATATAAATAAAAAGATAATAATAATATAATTAATAAATAATATATAATAATTAATATAAATATAATTAATAATTTAATACATAATGAATAATGAATTAATAAATAATAATAAATAAGTATGGAACAAAAAGAAAATAAAATTTTGAGAAAATCTAATGAATAAATTCAATAAAATATATTAATTAAAAATTAATAATAGAAATCTTAATTTATGTAATTAATAATTATTATAAATTAGATATAAAAATAATAATTATCACACAATAATGAAATAATGAAACTGATCAATTTATAGGGTAGTATTTATTTTACAATTATTTTATATATTTTATAATATATTATTTGAATTCAATATATTATAAATATAATATATATATATATATATAGTATATATATATATATATGAATACTTATATATATATATATATATATATATAATAATTAAATAATTATATATAATATAAAATAATAGAGCAAATAAATATACGCTCACTTACTACCGACAATACCACCTAGGGGATATACGGTATATAATATATATATTAAATAATATAAAAAAAATTATTACTATTTTTTATATATTATATAAATTTTGAATATTTATATTATGTAAGAGATACATTAGATACATGAGACCTGTACACCATATGGACTCACTTAGAGATGCGTGAGTTCACATTAACTGGTTATTGAAAATGTAATATATTCAACTTTCACTCAACTGAGGGTGGTGAATACCATTTAGACATACTAATATATATAAAAAAATTCTTCTTATATAATATAAAAAAATTATTTACAATTTTTAAGTAACAGGCTATATATTGACTAAAACTATTGGTAAAGGATACATTCTAAAAAGTCTATGTAATGGGCTATATTCTAAAAAATGCTATATAATAGGTTATATTCTAAAAAGTCTATATTAGCTAACTATTCTAAATAATGGGCTATTATGTAATAACATTTATTGACTATTAAGTCCCTTACACTTGGAAATTATTACTCACTGTACTAGGGTACGGTGAGTAATATTTTAATAGCTGTGAGTTTTTGTGAGAAAAAAAATATTATAGTGATATATAAAAGATAAAATAATTTTTAATCTAATTTAATCTTATGAGATATCATGGTGAGGACCTATAGATCCCGAATATTGTATCAGTAGTAAAGGTAAATATAAATATATGAAATGCTACATAATATAATATATCTTTAATATTTACTCAATTATTAAATATCACCAAAGGTAAAATCTGCTTACAATATCTGAATTTTCAGTTTTTGTAATAGGAAAATAATGCAATATATATAATAAATATCAAATAAATATTTGTATTATCGATAAAATCATCACTAAAATATATGAGAGAATAGAGAGCAGAGAGAGAGATGAGAGAGATGAGAGAGATACTATAATGAATAGAAGAGAGAGTAAAGATAGATGATGAAAGAGATAGAGTAAGATGAGAATAGAGATGAAAGAAAGAAAGATAGTGATAGATGAAATAGATGTAAAAATGTAGAAGAAGTACTATAGCTAAGAGAGATGTAGAAGAAAGAAATAGATTTTTATTTCACATATATTTAGATATGCACATGTTTTCATGATGAGTATCTTTGTATAAGAATTGATTTGACGAGATGTTATGAGAAGAATGATTCACAATAGGCAGAAAAAGATCGATTATTATTGTGTAGAGAGAGGAAGAGGAAGACGAGTATGTATGCACACACCACAAATTTAATTGGTGTATCAAAGTTACCTTTTATCCACACATTTATGTGTTGTATGGAATAATTCGTCCATGTGTACGTTGGACGGGTCCTGCTGCTCCTCAGTATTACGAGATATTAGAGACCATGATTCTCTCATATTTTGTGTCATAAAAGCTGCTCTAATAATACATTTAAAGCAGATGTTAAGTGAATATATAAATGTAACTCTTATCTTGAAATTATCTCTATAGAGTTGAAGTAAGATAAAAATGAATATACACTGCATAGCGCTAAGAATTAAAAGAAGAAATTACGCCGGAAATATAAACGCACAAAATTTGATATTGTGTGGGTATCGATTAGGAACACATAGTAGGTGTATCGTTGTAAGTCGTAGATAAAAGTGTGTGATGTAAGGGAAGCCTTGATGAGGTGTCCGAGATGGTAAGATGTGTTCGGAACACTATATAGAGCAGTAGATATTACGCACCGTGTAATGTGAATGACGCAAAGATTCTGTGCACAAGTCGTAAATAACTGATTATTAGGAGTAGTGTTCTGGTAAGCTGTGTCATCGACCGTGAAGAACAATGTGAATATTACTCCTTCTCGACTCCTTAGTATGCTGTCAAATGTGCGAGTTATGTAGCAGCACTTATCAGAGGAGAGAACTAGAAAGGACTAATGAGAAAAGTTGCTGGAGATTGAAGCAGGCAAGGTGCCATAGGATGAAAGAGTTACAGAAAATCGTAATGCCATAAGTTAGGCCAGGTCAGAGAAGTACAAAGTATGGAAAGAGAAAGATTTAGTACAACCGGTACCTCTCTAAAATGTATTCGTCATGTAATAAGTTCTCTCAGTAACACGAATTATAGTGGTGCGTGTGCAGAGAAAGAAAACTATCTTATTCTCACGACACTGTTAACCAGAGCGTCTCGCCAGATATAAACAAGAAAACATGACACACTAAAAGAGAAAAAAAAGCTGAGTGTGTGCAAGCACTTTCATGGAGACTTGATTAACTGGAGGAGAGCTCTCGTGGTATTTAGGGCTTTTCACAAACAATAAGGGATAGAACTAGGGAAAACCCGAATATGAGAATAGAGAATTAAGTGACGCTCATTAACAAGAAAATATCCCAAGACGAATAGAATATGTGATACATATAACTGGCACTTGATTCAAAACAGTGGTATGTAGGGGAAGATGAGCTGTCCCGGGGAGCCTCATTTTGCTAATTGAGTTCACTGCAAGAACGGGGCGGTGCACACATACGTTGGTATGTGAATTACCTATCGCGTGGAGCACAAATTTAATTCCAATCTACACTGGCAGGATGTAAAGATAAGCATTCAGATAATTAACAGACGCGATTCGGAGTGTGTCATTAAATACTATTCTAACACATAAAGGGTATTATTAATAATACTGGGTGCCTAAATTAAAACAAGAGATATTTTCTTTCTACTCTCTATTTACTTCTACTCTATCATTGAATAGCATTCTCTTGTGAAAGTCACTCTGCGGTCATTCTACATTCCGAAACTATTGGGTCAAAGCTTCCAAAGAAACAGTGTTTCGAGTTGGCGCGCTCCTTCTCGCCTGCTTCGCTTCTTCTTCTCTGCTCCTCCTTGCTCTTCTAACCTCATCTCTCATAGGATGGAGTTGCATGCTTGAAGCTAGTTGAGGAATACTTGCTTCGTGTTTGAAAGCTGCTAGCCTGGCAATCTCCGTTTTGCAAACATTTAACGGTAGTCTCTCTTATTTCTCTTCTGTTCTTTCCATCCCCCAGACACTATTCTAAACACCGCCCTCCTCTGCAGAGATATCGTTGTTGACGAATTATCAACAACTTCAGGGCTCTCTTGGACAGAATTGCAAGTCAGCTAGTCGTAAAATCCAAAAGGAATTTACATTTTAGTTTTGGAATTCAGTTTTCAAGCTTCATTGGCTCACATTGTGATCCACTCCTACTTTGCAGGGTAATCATCATCATAAATGGCATTATCAGGTGCAGTGAAGGGATGAATGATCCACTGAAGATTGGCTGTTTCTTGGTCACTGCCTGAAAAATATATATATATTTTTTCATCCAGCCCTTTCAAATGCTCACCCATCTCTTTGTTGATGATCTGTAGAAGTGATACAGCATTATTCTCCTCAACAAACCGGTCTAGGGTATGGAACTGGACGATCACTCCATTCTCCAAGCGCCGAATCCAGAGTTGCAGTTTCCCCAGAAATGCAGTCAGAGATTTATGCGCAGCGATGATAGTCGGGTTCCGACCCTGGAATTGCAGATTACCACCGTTCAGCTCCTGCAAATATGTCAGTTAAGTAAAAAAATGGTAGAGCAAACCTTCATACTGCTCTCCTACTTTCCTTTCAAACAGCTCCTTGATATACGCGAATTCCAAATCACTTTGCTTTGATGAAGTGTGACATTTTCAACACCATTCTTCACAAACCACTGAACTTCAGATTACCAGACAGCCTTTTCGATCCAAGAGAGTACGATGATGATGCAAGAACGTATCAGAAATTTTGGATTTTCACAGCCTGTATGAGGCTCCGTAATTCATAGATTACTGCACGCATAGACGGTGCTCCATCGAGGGACGGAGACGTGATTAAAAATAAAATTTATTATAGTTTTTTGTCGTCAGTTGTCATTCTTACGTTATCTTTTGTGCTATATATTATAGTGGTTTTAATGTATTAAATGTGTAAGACATTTTAGATTTACAAGACCATATTAAATAAAATTAAAAACATTCTCCTTACCTGTTGACACGCTGCTCCAATCCATCCATTCTTGGTATTATTCGAAACTCTGCTTGATGATATTCTTGAAAGATATTTCTTCCTCCTCGCTATAGGCTGTCAAGCAAGATTGACTCTTAGATAAGAGCATAAGATATTATAGAAATAAGAATATATCTTCATTTTAGGATATTCTATAAGTCGCAGTAAGTCGGACCACATAAAATTATATAAAAATCGGAAGAATTTACCCAAGTAGAAGGTTGTTAACAGTAAGCTCGGTTTCAAGCATTATATGCAAAAGTAGTGTGTAGCGTGAAGAATTTTTTTCAGGAGGAAGGTTCCAGAATTTTAGATTCGGAATAGGGATAAAGTCTGTGATGTTATTCTCATGGTTGATCATGCCTGATTTCGTAAGGACATGATCACATGTGTCATTGGAGTATTGTCTGAATTGATAGAAATTATGTAAATTACCTTGTCAGCGAGGGCTTTTACACAATATTTTTTCTGCTCTCTATGTTGATCAATAGTTAAGCATCTTACTCAGATTATCACCTTTCTTCTGTTGCTATTACATTCATTATTTACTTATTATTTAGATATAGCACAAGTCTGCAGGTGTATATTTCAGATATATTATTATCTTTCACGTCATTAGTTCGATATACAGATTATTATTAATTCATTATATCTAGAGTTATGTTACGGATACCACCCTTTCTCAGATTAGGGCTCTGGCACGTGAGCGGGTAGAAATAAAATCTATAGCATACTTTAAAAAATAAACCTGGAATTATAGTATACAAAAGTCATGACATGATTAACCAGGATACTTTGGATATTTTCGTAAAACATATTGTCAATTTAATTTATAATCCATCACAAGATTGTCTTTTGTTTATACATCTGCTGCTCAATGAAAAATGTGTTGCGTATTTAAAAGGCAATATTCTCTGAAAATCTTCAAACATAAGTGCTATATAAGCGCGTGAGAAAATATTTCACCTAAACAGCATCTGAACAATGGGAATTAGTCAAAAAACATAATGATACTGATAAACATGCCCAAATAAGAAACTAAACTAGACAATAGTAAGTTGTTGCATGGTGTATGTCCGATATTTTGATATTGTATAAATAATTATTTGAGGAGAGCTATGAGGAATGTAATATATTATCACAATATATATATATATATAATATAGTGTCAATGCTAAACTTAATCTGAATATATATATCAATTGATAGTGACGTCAAATATATATATAATCATAAAAATATATTAAGGAAATTTATATATAGCCTAGAGACCAATTCCATTTACCTTAAGATAAGTATATAGTTAAATTCACATACAAACCCTCACAATAGATCTGAGAGTAAAAATTAAAAGAAGCGTTCCCCTAAGTAAATGTGCGCCATTTTTTATTTATAGTAATATTTATTCGGTTGTATCATAAAATTTTCTCTAGAATTAAATTTATATTAATTAAATAGTGTTTTTTTATTATAAATATTGTTAATATTACACTGAGAGTCAAATAAAAATTATTAAAACGAATATTTATAAATAAGCTGACTAAATAAATAAATAAATAGTGGTTTAAAAACAGTTTATAAAATTAACTTTCTCAACATGATCCCTTCAAAAAAGCTAAAAGAGAATAACTGAGACAGTGTTAATAAATAAGAAAGCCAGCCTCAAGCTAGTGTAGATTGAACGATTATTAAATGAGAAATTGTAACATGTACTACATATCAATTGATATATAATACATACAAAAAATGCAAAAGGATGCTAAATGCAGAAATTCTGGTATCATGGAATACTAATGTCCTGGTTGCCAATTGGTTAGGCTTCCTAGCTATTCTTTCCAAATATGGGGGAGGGTTAAATACTACCGAGTGATACAGAAAGCCATACCTCAATGATTTGTTGGGTTTTATTTGATATTATAAAATTATAAATATACTTTCAATACATTATATTCAATTAAAATTTTATTGTATTTACATCATTGTCCTCTAACACAACGTGTGTGGTCCCTGACACATCTATTACAGAACTTCAGAGGCATACGGTACGGTGGTAGAAAGATTTTATGAGTAGGAGGAGATGAGTATTATATAGATAAAATATATGAAATAGAGATATATATAGAGATATAATAATTAGATAAAATACATTTCGAAAAATTAAATATAAAAATTTATATAATATAAACGTATACCCCTAGGGTAGTGATGAGGTAATTTTACACCTAGATTAATACCAAGTTTGGCGAAACTAACAAAAGTGTCATCCACGTAGCGAGACACACAAGGCCCTTAGAGTGGTTGGTGTAACAGGAAGTGAGGCTGTCAGACATTTACACCGTGAAACAGAAAGAACCAAGTAGAAGAACATGACGCAAGCGGAAAAGAAAACCCCCCCCCTGAACCGACCCTATACTTTCACCACGTATACGAAATCCTAAGTGATTAACCACAAATTACTAAAAAAATCGCACCCAGCTGCACGAACCGCAACGAGACCCTTCATCGAGCGGTTCATGGCAAGGGGGTATGTTGTGGGGCAAAAAAACTCCTTGCGTCAAATATTTTGCAACGAGATCAGTCTTACCACAGGCAAAGCCCACAACAGACCACGCGAAGCAAAACATATAAACGTCACTCGAGACACTCCGTAGCGTTAAAACACCTGTCCCGCCTCTGCCAAATATCATTCCCGCCACCCCCTGCAGCACAGTGGGATGTACATGACCAATGACCACTGGCTCGGCGTGAGAGTTCATACCAGTACCTGAGGCGATGCCCAGCACACCATAACCTACTACAGCCGATATATCAACAACTTGACATACATTCCAGCTCTGAGCATATAGAAGCCTTAAACTCCAATTCGCAAGGCTACGCCGTAGACTACTTGTAGCTCACATAGAGAATATACACCCAACCGTGCTACACTGGAGAGAGCCTTAAGCTGAGGAGGGCAACACTTCCCACCACTAAAGGTGCGAACCGTGACGCCCCGCGGCACACCTAAATAAATAAATATACTAGCAACTTCGTAAGTAGCGGTTCTCAGTTCTGCGGTGAAGTAGCAATTTCTTTCTTCTTACACTTAATCACTTACAATTTATTCTCACACTAATAAAAATTGGTGTCCTATCGAACACGGGACGTGACATGTATTTAGTATTAAACCTGTTACGTAGGCCAGACAGAATTCACAACGATGAACATGTTAACATAGGTGAACACAGACCTGGCATTGTAATCTAAAACCCTTTATTTTCTTCACAGCAAAGATATATAGACAGCCACCAAGGAATTGAAATATGCAACAGACACCTTGCTCATACCATATATAATATATATAAAAAATAATAGTATTTAGATATATAATGATAATAGATATAAATATAATTATATAAGATTAATATATAATATAAAGATAAGAAATATAAAAAAATATAAAAAATATTTATAATAAGTATAGATAGAGCTAAGAAGGAGATTTATATTAATTGTTAAAGATAGTAAGCCGCAGCACCGTCGTCACTCACAGACCTTAACGCAAGGTTATGAGGAGGCAGGTGGAAATCGAAAGGCAAGTTAGCTAGTTTTAAGGTCCAGGTTAGTTTAATGTTAATTGCAAACGGAGGACGGAAAAGCAACACTTTCCACCTTATCCATGTCTTCCGAAGTTGGTGATTCCTCACTGATTAAATGGTTTAAAGTATTCTCCGTCATGGCCGCTATGCTGAGTGAGCCCTCTATATACTATATGATCTTCTCTTTCTCTCTAAAGGCTATAAATAATACTGCTCCGGACTTCTGCACCATTCAAACCCACATCGCATTTGAGTGGTGCCCTGCCGAGCTTGCTAGCTTTATTTTCTTAAGAGTCCTGTTAGGCAACGAAGAGTGTAACACAAAGCGAAAAAGAAAACCTCGTTAGATCAAGACTAACTGATAGCAAACCTCGAACAGACACCGGTGTTTCGCTAATTTTTGAGCGCAATTCGTAGTGTGGGGCCCCTGTTGAGTGATTGCCGTTCTGTCCACTTCAGAAGACTTCTGAAACTTGTTAGCTCAGATCGAGAGACAGGCCCACCCACTGGCCACAGGTCATGCTGTGTTAGGGTCGAGCACCCAACAAAAAGCCAACACCAAGACCCCGTGCACTAGGGAATAATCTAAAGATCATATATTAAACAAGAACAGTGGGGAACAAAGTTGGACGAGCATAACGAATTGTCTATTGGGGTAGTAACTCACATGCTCACGGGGAAATAAGTACTTGATCAGTGTATCGCCAATAATGTATCCACGATAGGCAACAATGAATATATCATGCTATTCACACTCCAATAGTGTAGGGGTGGGGATATGGTGAGTGTTAAATGTGTGAGGGAGGGGTATTGTGTATGTGATAGTGGATAGGGGAGTTAGGGTGGTCATGTGAGGGGTATAGGGGATAGAGGGGGGGTTTATGGGGGTGAGTGGTGATTGTATAGGTGTTGGGAGGGGTGGGGCAACCAGCAGCCTACTATACTCATGGTAAAGCACACCCCCAAAATATGCAATCGCCTAAAGACCGAAAGGGTGGAGAGCGGGGGAGAGTGCGTGCTAGGCCGCCAGTTGCACAACATTAAAATCCAAGTGCAACCCAGAGGAGAAAACGCTCCGGAGGTGTGACTGATGCATGACTACGGGAGTAAGGAGTCAAGATAAGCCTGGCCGGGGCGCGCACGGGCAAATGTGTCAACCAGCACCAAATACTCAGTGGGTGCGGCAGCAGCAAAGCCAACACAGGCAACGTAGCAAAAAAGAAAGGCTTGCGTCTAACAAGACGCGCAGGCAGATTCAAAGACACAGCCGGCGCCTCGCTCACCAAGGTTGCATGCGCGAGTTGAGTTTTAAGGGTCCGCTAAACAAAACGTGCGCGAGCGTGAGACAAGAAAAAGAATAAAACCAATCCAGGACACGCACAGGCACTCCACCGCGAGCAAGGAACCAGACCGTAAGTCCGCTCAAATGAGCCCCGAGAGAACTGCAGCTGGCCGTGCCAATTCACTTCTAAGTTTAGTGCAGCGACCGTAGAACCCGTGAATAGAGCAGAGAGCAGAACCTCACACGCCTGGACTACCTCGCACTTCGCGTGACGCAGACGCGTGCGCATATACGGACGCAAGAGAGCAGAGTATTATTAGACGACTGACCCAATGCGATCTTATATACCCAGAGCTAATAATGAAGTGCTGAAAACTGATTCACAAAACCAGATGTATTTAGTAACACATTAAATAACTAAATAATGATAAATATATTTCTATACAATGACGAAAAAAAAATTTATTTTTATAAAATTAGAAATTAATAGTGATAGAAGATTGTGAGAGGTGACATATTAGATATTTACTAAAAAGTAGAGTATATTATTAATAAATTTGTACAGAAGAGATATACTTCCTCCTAAGAACTGTTACGTCTATTCAAAAGGACTTTAAGAAGTGAGAATCTATTTAAGACCGCAACTATGGATTAATCCAAATTGCAGAGAAACTTGGACTGAACGAATGAGTGGCGGCGCGTGGGGGGGCAAAAACACTGATATAGAAAGTCAGTTAGGAACAATAGGGCCTGCCGTGAGCCCATAATTCGTAGATTATTATGAACCTCACATTGTAGGTACAATCACTGATCCGCCCAACCTACAGGGCCACATTTTAGGTCTAGGTTCGCAGGGTCATGAGTGGGGATGCGCACAGTTGAAGTCCACGAACCCCCCCGTTGCGTAGGACGAAGGCGTGAAACTTATTGCTGGTGGGCGACGTGAACCTGGAGTGCATATATACATTAAATAAATATTTTATGAACATTTGTTTTCAACAAATTCTGCTATGCTGAAAGGGAAAGATATCCTTGGTGCACGCATAGGGAGAAGATAGCGATAAGTTAAACTGTCCTCAACAATTGCCATGCTTCAGTCCCATTAGAGCCATGAGCAAATGCCTTAGACGGAGGGGTACCACCCTGCACCCTTAGAATCATTCTGCCCTGATACTCATGTCCCTTCTTGACAGCATTAAAGTATATTATTGATTTGACAAACTGAAATAAAAAACTGTTCAATACACAGGACAACAAAATAGAAGAGAGGTCTTATTTCGTCCAGATAATAGGACTTATTAGTAAGAATAATACAAACATGAACAAGCTAACCTATCGAATACTATAAAAAATAAAATAAAAAAAAATATATTATAGAATATAAAAAATATATCCTAAAAAGATAAATATAATTGAGCTAATTTAGAATAGGGTTGCATAAAATGGACTATACGAGAGAGAGTAGTACGATAATTATAATAAATAATAAATATATATATAATATTAATATAAATAATAATATATATTTATATAAGATATAATTTAATTGAACTATAGTCAACAACTAAATCTTACAGTAAATATTATAAATTTACATAATACCAAAATACTAATCAAACGTAAAACTACGTAGATACCTATATCTAATTATGAACAAATAGACTAACTCATATCAGATAACCTCACAAGATATCACATTATCTAAAAGGCATCAATAATATCTATTTAATTATGAGACGGGGCACAAAAGAGAGGACATAAATGATGTGTGAAAACACCAAACAAGTACAAAAAACCGCCTATACTCTAAAAAAAGTAATAATATATATATTTTTATTTTTTTTATATAAAAATTATGATATATATTAGGTTAATATATATGGTTTATTTTGAAAAAAAAAAAAAAAAAAAACCCACGTTTATATTTATTTATTATTATATTAAAAATTATAAAATTATATGTTATTTATTATTTATTTTTGTAAGGTATAATTTTTCTTATTATCTATCAACAATTACCCCGGCAAAGAAAGAACGCATCATGGGGGGGATCAGCACTGTCATGACAGAAAATACGCCAGGAAAAATCCGGATCATACATAAAATATATATAATATCTTATTTAAATGTAAAAAATATAATAAAGTATGTTATTTAAATTATATTAGACAAAGTAGTAAACGTAAATATACACATATAGACCCTTTATCTAATATTGAGAGGATTCACTAAAATATATTTACTATTAATCAATTGTACGGCGGAGTGTGAGAATTTTGCAACACTATATTATCATAGACTGGTAGAAAACTGGTGAATAGGGGCCTCATGGAAAGCGCTCCGAAAAGCTAAATTCACCCTCGGAAAATGTATAAATGAAGTATAAATTATATTTTCTAGCAAGAAATCAGTTACGGGCAATCTCAGAATACTATCCGGATTGTCAAAAAAAAATATGATTATGACGTGGAAGTCGGCAGTAAAATGAACTAATAGATTAAAAAAAATGCTACCCAGCCTAATCGTAAACCTAGGCACGGCCGATATATGGATAATTAGGTTCATGAGCATTACGGTAAAGATAGAACTTGTGTAGGCCTCACAACAACATGATTAGGTATCATCACTCGAAGCTGGAACGGGAGATAAGTACCAACTAGTTAAAGTGAGTATTCAAGAGTCATTAAAAAAGGAGAGGTGATACCCGAACAGAAGAAGATAGCATTCACGAGTTTACAACAGTTGAAGGAAATGAGCTGAAGCGGGGACGATCAGTATAATTTCATTAGTGAAAAAATAAAGTGGGAGAAACAGCAGTATTGGTGTTATGGATTTTACCAGTGAAGTAAAAGTCGAAAAACTGGGGGGGCCACATACAACACAGTAAAGTGAATTAGAAAATCAAAGAGAGAAAATAAAATGAAATGTTGAGTCTAAATTAGTACCCTCTCCATCTCCCACAAATTCATGACAAATATTGGTACTATGTGATTTTGTTGAGATTTATATTTTTTATATCTTCCCACCATAAAAAAAGGAGAATTTTATGAGACCCTCTGACTCGTGCCGTGATTGCTCTGATATTGATTCTTTGTTGATTAGAAAAAGATAATGGATAAGCTAATAAAATAATTAAATATATAGAAAATATACCTTACAAAAAAAAAAAAAAATTACCTCAGACAAAAAAAAGCAGAAAAAAGTTGAGTGGGATCACCATAATTATAAAATTTTCAAACATGAGATTAATAAAGAGAGAGAAAGTATAGGCTCGAATATAGAAAGAGGAAGTAAGTAGAGAACAATCTGCTGCAAGTCTTATATGAAGAGATAGATGTAATGTGGCATATCAAGTGATATTAAGTTAAAAAAATTTATGGCTAGAAAACTATAATGAAAATTTTACATTTGATTAGAGGGTGTAGATGTGGCCAGAAAATAGAGAGAGAGTCTGGGTTGAAGTAATGGAGGAGAAATAAGGTATTGACATTTAGCGAATGCTGGGTTAAAAGATCAGTGAGGGGTTGTGAGGTTGAATGTGGTTAGGAGATTATTTCTAGAAGTTATACGTATAACTTACTTCGGGCGTAAGTGTAGGATGTTGGGGAACGGAACCGAGCATTGCGAGCGGGTAAGCGAGGGGGCAATATACACAAAGCACATTCACACAGATATAGCGATTGCGCGAGATAAGGGAGAGATTCGTGGGAGAGAGTTGGTATGGAATGGAAAGAGATGAGGAGGCGGGGTCTAAGAGTGACTGTACGGAGCCGGTAAATGAAGAGTCATATGAGTGAGAGCAGTGCAGTAGATGTTCTATGTAATGAAAGTAACAGGTTTAGTGTCAAACAAAAAAAAGAGTATCAATTTTAATGATGTTTAGACTACATTTAGTTCCGAATGATGTAAAACAAGAACGCACTTATCGCAAGTTAAAATCAGTATTGAAAAAAAATTATTAAAAGACTTAAAGTATTGTGAAACTTAATAAATCTGGAAGTCAATGAAAGAGTAAGCTAATTTATTTTGTTTATAGCAAAATAGCAAAAGAAGGAGATGTGGTGTGTGCTAAAGGTAGGAAGTTAAGTAAAATGATACAGTGGTTATGTAGTAATAGTGAGAAATGAAGAGGTAATGACAAGCTAGGATATAAAAGTATAAAAAAGAAGCGTGGGTATAAATAAAAATGTATAAAAAGCAATATGAGAGGAATGATAATGTTGGGTACTCACTATTATATTGATTTTAGCAATTATAGTATAAATAGAAAGTAGTAAAAAAAAAAAGGAATAGTCTAAACAAAAAGTGCAAAATTTTCTGAAAAGTTCATCTTTATCCTAAAATAAGACAGTTTAGTAGAAGGCTGTTAAGTGAATAATGAAATGTAGGGACATACATATCAGAGGGAAATTAAGGAAGGACTCATCTGGCAAGGAATTGCGAGCAAGGATACCGAAATAAGGTTAAGAAATATTAGAATTAAAGAGTAAACCTATGCTATATAGTAAATTAAAGAAATAAGGGAGTAATTTAGTAAAGAGTGTTTTTGTTAGTAAATATAGGAATTATTAGAAAATGGAGAATGTTAGAGTATTTAGTAGAGTGTGGAAAAAAGAAAACACTTTTAGTAAAAAATATGATATTGATTTTAAAATATATTAAATTAGGGAGCAGTTAAATATAAGATGAAAGATAGATAAATATGACTTAGATGATGTTAAGGGATTTTTTTAGAATAGGAGTTACAAGAAGGAATAATTAGGTTTTTGGGGATTTGAGGTTAATTAAGCCATTAATAAGATAAGAGAGGAAATAATAGGGGTAGATAGAAAAAGTAGTAACGCAAAGTTAGTAAAGAAAAAAATAGAAAGGGTTGACAAAAACGTCAAACGTCAAATCCATGCCACGAGTATAGCCAGGAATGAATCAAAATTAGAATAAAAGGCAAAACGGGAACCGAGCGAGGCGGGCGAGGGAGTGGGTGTGTAAATGTAGTAGAAAGTACCCCACAATATTGATAAAGCTTGTGTAATAAAGCGTTATGGAAGTTAGGTATAGTTATATAGATATCGAGGAGATATGAGATAATTCTAAAAAGCGTACTAAATATACACTATAGAGCGCACATTATATTTAATATTAAAATAATATAGAGTTGTATAATCTGAGAGAGATAATAAGGGAATATCTAGTAGATAAATTATAAAGAGTGAGTACTCAATTAGATTATATTAGCAAATGCGGTTGAGAGGTATATGTTGTAGGGAACGAAAGAATTATAGTGTCTTGGGTTATAATAGGTTATAATCGAGATTTTATATTACGAAAGAAAGGTAAGCCAGAGTGAGACTTAGAGAGAAGGACTTATGGTGAAGTATATTAACAATAGGAGTGAGAGCAGTTTAAAAAAGGAGTTATATAATAGTAGAGATAGAGAAAAAAGGGTTGATCAATATACTTTACACACAGAAATTGAAAAGGAATAAAATATATAAGAAAAATGATCTAATATAAAGAAATGATCAAGAAAAATATGAGAAGAAATAATAATAATGTAATTTAGAGGTCGAAAATGCACAAAAAACAAACAAACTTATATTAGAAGAATAAAAAAGAGAGATTAATAAAAGAATTAAAGGAAAAAAATAAATACGTTGTAATAGAGATAGAATAAAAGAATTAAAATTAATTAAATTTACACATTATAATAATAAATAGAGTAAGCAAAACAATGAAGAACTATGATATCAATGTCAGATACATAAAATTAAAAAATTATAATAATAGATAATAGATAAGGGAGAGAATAAAAAAAAATAAATAAGAGAGAGAGAGATGAAACCACAGGAAAAGTAGAAACTAATACAAAAAAAAAAAAAGTATGTATACAGAAGAACAGAAAAGATACAAATCCAGAGCGCCACAGACCATGTATAATCAGATAATAGAAATATAAAAGGACAATGGGATAGATATTCAAAAAGTGAGCGGATTGTGAGAGAGAGGAAGGTGTATAAACACGTAATAAATAGTTGAAGTGAAGTGAGGACACAAAGGGACGGGTAACTGTGAGGAGAGTATTAATTAAATACTATGCAACTAGAGAGAAATATATTTGGTAATACATACTCTTGGTATCTGTAACTGGTAAACTGACCCCTCTCTATCTGCGTCAAAGTACATTGTTACATGTTGCAGCGTTCGAGTTGGCACACTTCGGGAATGTTACTAAAGTTTGTATGCAATAAAAATGAAATGTAAATTCTGAGTAACATGCAATTAGTGGAGGATAAGATACTATTGGAAAAATTAAAAATTTACCCTATGGTATTAGATACAATGTACAAAAATAAAAGTTTCTAGAAGACATTTGTATCCAACTCTTATGAATTTAGAGCTTATGTGTGAGTGGCACACAGCTATACTATTGACAGAGGTGATGAATATGTATTGGATAAATAGACTTTTGGAGCAAGTAGATAGTGAGTAAGTAAGAGGCAAGAGGAGATTTGTGAGGATAACTAAACGGATCAAGACACAAAAGAAAAACCCTATTTAAGTGTACTGGTTGTGAAGTTACGAAGCGCTGGAACAGAAGAGAGATCCGCCTCCCTGTTAACACATCTCATTGGAGCTTTTACGACACAAATTCGGTGGAGCTCACCAATTGTTCGTAGCGAGTTAAAAATTTATGAGAAATCCAAAAGAATGTAGTATTGAATATCTTAAAATATATCAATATTATAATGTTGTTCTCGATATAGTAAGTGCAAAATCGAAATTATTTTGTTCTTAAAGTAAGGGAAAAAGATATATGAGAATGCAGAATTTCTATAGAAAAGTTCTAGTGTAGAATAGAAGCGGCGGGCAAGGAACGTGGAATAAAGAGCGTGCCAAATTTAACTTAAACCAGACCCTGTAAGACTATGTGTGAGACAAGAAACAAGTGTAACAAAAAACGCACCTATAAGATTTTACAGTTGCGAAAGGCATATACACGAGTCTTAAACAATGATGAGCGTCTATAATATATATGTTCTAAAACGTTTGATATATGTTCCTTCACTGTGTGAGCGAGCGTATGAACTCTTTAGTCAAGTGCGTGTTCTTAGCGCAAGAGCACTAAGGGGAGAATATGAAAAAAATCTCCACTGGGGTCTGCGAGCAAGGTAAAAAAGGATATTTATAGTCCTAGGGGAGAATTATCATATTCATGTGTTTCAGATAAAATATAAACCAATTAAGCTTATAAAAAGTTTGCCTATTGACACCTATAGAAGGCTCATTATTTGTGAGAAATTGAAACTGAGTAAGCATATAAGAAGGTATTGAGAAAAAAACATAACTCTATAGACATAGATTTCACTTAAGTGGTATGATGATGAAGAATTAAAGGAGGTAAACGGAGTAAGAAAAATATAAATGAATTAATATGTTTGAGAGATAATGAATTTGTACATGATGAGTAAAAGGAAAGGAAATGAAATGATTATTAGTTCAGGAAATTATTTTAAGCACCAGAATAGTATGAATAGTGGTAGCGAAGTGTGTTTGAAACCAGACCAGGGACATGAGGAGGAGATTACAATAAAGAAAATAGATGGATTGGAGATGATAGTAATAAAATACGAATAGTCTTGAAAGAGATTTAGAGAAATGTAGAGTTTGAGCAGAGGACCGAGATTAATAGAAAGCGTGCATAATAAGTATATAAGATAATAGATATAGGAGTGGTATAAGTTTTATTGTTATGAGGTAGGGATTTAGTATGGTATGTGGCTCAACATATATACTGGGTAAAGGAGTATGAACCCGCCTTAGGTAAATCAGATATAATCTTATGGTTGTTCATCAACTGGAGGAGATGTATTATCGGAAGATGTATCTGCGGTGCGTAGGTCGAGCACCACAGTCCGCAATGTCAGCTGAAAGGGTGGAGAGACGAGAGGCACATATATAATCAGGGTCTAGCAGAGATCGAGGATGTCTATACACTTGACTGAGACGAGACGTTCCATACTACTCATCGCTGTACTTACATGGGATTGAGGTGAAAATATGGAACTTACGCAAGGGCGCGCAAAAGCGGGGCTGAGAGATGGTTGAAGAATAAGGCGTCCGGGGCGGGCTTAATCTCTATGCGGGCCCTCACCCCATGTTTTCGAAACTTATTTGCGTCATTGCCTTACTCTCTCAGATAACTAGATATTCGTGGTTGACCTACATGAGAGAGAGAGAGAGCTAGGTCCTGTGTTCAAAGGCATAATATCTGGCGAGTTGGTGGCCGACTCTGTCCATTTCCAAGGAAAGGGCACTCCCCAAACCGGGGGCCGGGGGCATCGGGGGCCATCCCCCACCACGTCTCAAGAGCCCCCAAACAGCACCGGCAAAGAGACGCTCGGGCACACCCAAAGGTCGGTGGGAATCGCGTGAAGAGAATAACACACTTAGGAGGGGAAAAGAAAAGAACGGTGAAAAGGTAAGAGAGAAGACAGATTAATAACAAAACACCAAATGTAGCTCAAACCAGGCTACTACTGTGATTAATACTCATTAAATAAATATGAAGAAAGACGGGTCTAAAATTTAAAGGATATTTGTCGGTTCATACAAGTAGCTAATAATAGCTTCAGCAGAATATATTCCAACATAAAAAAAAAAAAAAAAAAAAATATTGGTCATGCGCGAAAAAAAGTGGTGGGAAAAAACTCCGTTGTCAGTTAATAAATTCATATACTCACACGTGGAAAACCAATTCCTCTCTACAATTCAACTATATATAAATGCTTTGCTGACTTGCAAACAAACACACAACTATCGAAGATAGAAATATAATATGAAAATATAAATAGGATAATAAATATAATATATTAAATAGATTAAGTATAATTATATGAATATATAGAAAGATATATTAAATAAAATAATAATTAGTAAAAAAATTATAAATTAAATAATATATAAGAATCAAGAACCAATTATATTATATGTATAAGTATAATATGGTAATAATTAAATGAGAACTTTTGACGACGGCAACATAATTAAAGAATTATGATTAAGTGGTTTGTTTTTTGCATTACTATTATATATGAAAATGACTGATGTGACATAGCAAATTTATATGTTTTTTATATTGATAAAAATATGTAATTTTTAAAATGCTATACGCGTGTGGATAGCTAATAGAAGATACAATAATAATCACTAAAAAATCAAGAGATCACTTGAAATAATATGAATATATATAAATAAAATTAAGATTATACACTCAATTATTTAAAAAATTAACCAAAAAAAGCAATCACAAAAATTATTTGGAGCCATATAGTATACTTTTATATTTTTAAATAAAAAAACGTGGGTGGTTTATTTAAAAAAACGAATGGGTGTTTTTTTAATAAATCCCAAACTTTTAGAAGTATATATAAATAAAATTAAATGATTATATAACATACAATTATTAATGAAATATAATAATAGAATATATAACTAAGAAATGTATAGATAATTATATAATATAATATATAAAAAAATATGAATATATTATATTAATTACAACACCGATTAACCAAAATATCTAGTCGATATACCGGATTATATAACTCACCTGATTTACAAGTATACTCATCATAAGCACGACCTAGGACCGTAGAACCATATTAGGGATACCTATAGGAAATGCCTGATTAACCGGATGACTGGGGGGGATAACACCTAGGGAATACTTTATGACTCATATAAAAATGCCAAATTAAAAGTATTAAATAGATATAATATATAATTAATTAAATATAATAATTAATATAGAATAAATATATATAGAAAAAGAATATATTCATGATATAATATAATAATAATAAAAACTATGATAGATATAATAATAATAATATATTAGATAGATAGTATGATAATGATAGAAAGTGACCTTGACGGGGATATGTGTAGAACGAAACGAAGAAAGGCTCGATGTTTGCGTGTCGATTGCAAACTACCTATAAGAAAAAGCGCTAAAAAGGCTCACTCAATACAAACAGAAGAAATTCCGTTAATATCTTGTTATAAAAGGCGATGTGCTCGTTGCATTCCGAATGAAGCTCAACTTGCTTAAAGAAAAAGGTGATAAAAACAAACTCAAAAATTAGGCGTCATGGTACAGAATTGGGTTAGAATGATTGTCTATTGGCAAGAAAATTCAGTGAAAGACGAAAGCCCAAAGATAAACTCCAAGTCACAAATTATGAGACCAGTTAAGTGAAGATAAATATCATTTAGGAGTTGTATTGTTAGTTCGTATTCCCAGAACCCCTCGTAGGCTCCACTTTCCTACAAAAACAGCAAGGGTGATTTCCAATTGTAAAAACAAAAGTAAATCACAAACACTTAATAATACGCGTGTCTGTGATTAATACACAGAGTTCCACTTGAACATATTTTTAAATTTTAGAATTCCCTAACTATCCTACTGTCCAAATTCGCTAAAATTTTTTTACTTGACCAGTCAGGTTTCGTTATTTGAGCGTAATAAAACTATCAAATGGTCCCCCTTGCCCGCCTGTGTACTGAGCTTATGCGATACCCGGAAAATTAGTGTAAAAAATTTAACTTAAAAAATGTTTCAAATGATCTAGAACTAATTTAAAAACATTATTTTTATTTTATATAGTTCGTGAGATCTATACCCTATCCCCATAATAGACCGTCCTATCCGAATTTTTTTTATTTTTCCAAACATGTAAAAACAGTTTTATTTAATACAAAAAAAAATAAATTAAATCCGTACATTAATAGCCTAGGTGTTTACTTTAGAAACTGTTAATCACAAAAGTTCTAAATGGTAGAGTATTTAATAGTTAACTTTCCTTCTCATAGCATCATGTAAATAATTTAATTGAATTATTAAAATACAATTATTGATGTAAAGTAAAATAATTATTAGAATATTAGTATTATATTTTTTTATACATCCTTTCTCTTGCCTTCAATTTAGTGATACAGGCACCCTTCAAGATCTATTTGAAATAACTTACTCAATCTATATTCTATTAACATCAGATACCACATCGCTATGTGACAAATCTTACATTATATTAGTCATACATTTTTGAGTATAAGGTAAACTTTATAATACTTATTCAAATATAAGATCTTATAACAGGCACTGTTCTTTGGTGAGAGATGTCATATCTATCTCTTGTATCAATATCGCTGACTAAGATTTGATTGTTTTATATTTAGCAGTGAGAAAACCCTTCCTTCCTACTGCGCATTTCCATGTATAAAAAATGATCATCTAAAATTAAAAATTTGTCACAATTCCGCATAACATCTTTAACTAAAATACTATATAATATAAAGAAAAATATTATCATCAAGTCTTTAAAGACAATCTATTCTATACATCTATATATCAAAAAATTTAGGTAAATTAAAGATTTCTAAAGGGTTAGAATGATCATATCACTACAATCTCTCATCTTCAACAACAACCATTTGTTTTGTACACAGTGAAAATTGTATTTAGAATTATTTCCTAGTTATTATATTAATAAATATAATTGTTAAACTTTAAAGTTATGGAATTGATGGTAATATCGCAATGTCAGAACGGTCATAGAAAGAGGTAAAAGGAATAGAAATTTAGAGAGCTCTTATGATGGTGAAGCTATTCTAGGCCTAAAATAAATAAAAAAATGCAAAATGGTTGTTGAGGCAGGATTGTTTACTAAATGGACTTGTGAGGAAGAATCTTATAGGACCGTTGAGAATTTGGAATTACCATATTGAGTGGACAGTTATAATTAGTTGAGAACAAAAAACTATGAGTTCGTTAAACTAAGTACATAATCATGAGATATAATTCTTAACACAATGGAAGAGAATCTTACACTAGAGAAAATATAATGAGCAAGGAGGAGATAACTCTTTGTAATAATAATAACAGAGCGAATTTGCGCAAAGACAAGTAGAGCAGACAATATTGCTAAATAAAGTACAACTATATTTATCACTCATTTTATGTATATTTATAATTAATGCACGAGATGAGCTCAGCTGACGACAGGCAATGAAGAAAGGTCGATGCCAAATGGAAGACTTTGCACCGAGACTTGCAACAGGATAGCACTAGGAAAAAACACAACGCAAAAAAAAAGGTTCTCACGTCACACACTTCTATTATAATATTTATGCGTGTATAGTACCGACAGCGCGTTGTGGTTAGAAAATGAAGAATATATTAAGTTTATAAATTATTAAAGAGAGAAATAATTACTTATTTATATCGGTTGGTTAATAACTAAAGAAGGAAATAACAGGTACATAAAAATTTTCTATAAGAGTATTTGGTAATAGGATTACAAAAAGGTAGATGATTTTGTGAAGTCACGAGGCACCATATTCTAGCATATAGTAATGTGGTATTTTCTCACATTTCGAGTATATATAATTAAAACTCTCCAAAAATAGTGAAGGAAAGTACTACAACACACGGATCACACACGTGTATCTAGGGTACCTGTATGGAGTGAAAAATAAAAAAAGTATCATGGTGTTACAAATTTTACGACTTTCATGTATAGAAAGATGAATAGCTATTTAGCCACTGCAATCCACTAAACTTTTAAAAAATATATTAATTATATTATTGTAATGGTACATCCATATTGATGATAACAAGAAATAAAGTTGCAAGTTGAATAGAGGCAACTGAAGCGAGAAACCAATATCTGACAGTCAAAAGTTACTGTGTTAAAGAAGGCACAAAATAGTATATATAATTAATCACGCAAAATTTAACAGAGCTCAACCTGAGCAGGTTAAAAATATGTACGAAGGTGCTACAGGAAGTAGAACAATTAATTGTTAAAAAGATTCTAGGAGTAATAACCTCCTTATATAAAGACCGTACGATGCGTGAGGGGTTAGTTAAACGTTATTGATGGTATTAAACAAGTGTGGATATATAATCAGCGGGTGAGTATTGAAGCCACACTGATGGGTGAGCGGTAAGAAACAGAAATAAAAAAAATTAAAAATTGAGTTTAAATAAATAAATGAGTAAATATAAAAAAATATAAACAACTAGGATGTATGAGGATGAGTGAGTCAATGGGAAGAAATAGATAAACGCTGAAGAGGGGATGTGACATTGAAAAAACATTACAAACAAGGCAGACACCAAGCCTACCACCAAGGTAGTGTATGACAGGGGGCTTTAAGTATATCGTTGCTTAGAATAATTGATCGGGCTAAGTCATACTCAGAGAAAAAGAAGCAACAAAAAGGAAAACTGCACATTTGGTGAGCGTTTTTTTTTTTAAAAAAATAAAAAAAACACGTTAGTTTTTTCTTAAAAAAACTATCGCCCAAAAATTTTTGGCTTTTATTTCTCGATGTGCTCTATTACGAAATATACGATATCCAAACTCGGGTAGATTCGTACGGCGATGCACATAATTACAAAAGAAAAAGCTAATTTAAAATTAATTTTTAACGTGAGATTATTGTAGATCATATAATATCAAGATTCATGGATAAATGAGAAGTTTCAATTTAGCATATATAAAAATAAAATAAAACATTAAATTACCAATGTTCAATATTCATGGCTACTAACAGATCATAGTTATTAGAAATAGTAGGAGTATGTGAGACACTTTTAAAGATAAATAAGTTTTATTTAAGTGAGCTGACCTAAGAGAGACATAAATAATTTGATTGACATTTTGAAATTAGAATGGTGTGAGTTATTAATTTATGATAATATTATGCAATATAGATCGAGAATATTAGGCTCATTAAGTATTGATAGATAAAAGGATCAGGACGTAATCGGGTATACGCAAAAAGATTTTTCGAGAATAGTCATAGATCGCATCAGGTGAATTTGTGAGAAAAAAATGGGGATTGACAGTAAGCGGTTATCGTGATTAGTACTGGACGGAAAAGTTGTGGTGGAGCCGAGGTGCAAACACACGAAGTATATATATTAGTAAGAAAATATATTTAGAGATAGAAAGATAATAAAATTAGTGATATAAGGATAATATTAGATTAATAAGTATATATAAATTATATTAAGATATTAATATAATAATAAGTAACGAGATAAAAATATTTGTCTTTACCTCAATCTAAACCGCTTGTTAGTACCTGAATCTCATGATAATAGAAGATAAGAGACCCGAAGTTAAGACGGCGCATAAAGAACTGGATGAGGCTGAAATAGATAAGTGATTTACGTTAAAACAAGCGTAAATCAAGAACAAAAAGCAGTAGATAGAAATTAATGAAAGAAAAGTCGAAATAGAAAAAAGAGAGCACCCAGCACTGATAGACCACCCCACACGATCAGTCACTACCCATCTGAGTATCAGTATGAAATTATATAGATAAGAAGGAGAACTGCACGTCGCACTGACGATCAGGAAAAAATGTACCAACCCTATAAGACTGATATAATCACGAGGGACTAGAGCGAGAACGGAAACACACCGATCCATGCTCAAGAGTAAATTATATCACATATGACAAAGTGATATTAAGAGGAGAGTATATACAATAACCCTGTGAGAAAAAACTCCATTAGGATTTAGTGGCCATGCAAAAACCATAACTACGCTCACGTAAAAATAGATAATATAATTATACTTAAAAAAACAAAAACCAATTTACACACCATTCTCTCATTATTACTGCATGAACCTTTGATATTCTACAGCCTCTGCACAACTTATAACTTAAAATATTTTCATTTCTTATCATTTCTTACAATATACATATAATATTTAGATTATTTAAAATAAAATGATACTACTATATGAGAGCTCATGATTCCGGGAATCTGTTTTGTGGCGTGTTGTGATACGGATGGGTCACAGAGGTGGAAACTTCAACTGTCCCGTGGAGCACGGATGTTCAGAATGTATTAGAATCACGTAATTGACAACTTTCTTCAGACACTACTATTATAGAAATAAAAAGACATTTTTACAACTTGAGACAATGTAATATAACACTACATTTATTTTTAGAAAAAACTTCTCCCAGATTTAAATTTCTAGCGAAATCACTCATAGGGTAACAAAATACTGTTGAAACAATTAAACCTTTTCACACCATGACCAATCGCTAGATATCATATCTCTATACAAATTAAACACTATTTCACAATGTATTTAATTTAGCTATTAACTATTCTAGTTATAAACTAAACGACAGCAACTTGTTCAACAACACTTGGAATGCTACAACTGTGAGCTCAATCGCACGGTGCCGTTTGAAACATATGAGATGCCGCCACACCGTATAAGAGATCCTGCGTGCTACACAAAAATGTCAATTTCCTCATTTTATAAAATTAATAAAGTACTACACAATTTTTGGAGGTCACCCATTTGACGAATGTATAAACTAGGTTTTGCGTGAATTATATATTTCCTTCAGCTTCATACAAATAAAATTATGGTTTCTGAACTCGAGAGACCGTAAAATACTATAAATGGGAGAGCGCTAGAGTTTGGACGCCGATATTTAAATTGACAATGAGCACCTTAGTGATATGACCCCGTTATAAAAAATATTCTCATTAAACAATTCGCAGATCCACTTTGAAAATCCACCACCTGAAATAAACCCTCTAAAAATTACTGTTGAATAATCTACCGATTTATCCTTAACTTTAGATCTCAAATTAACACAAACTGATAAGCCGATGAAAAAAAACACGATATAATCATCAAATTCACACAAACACACAGACCCTTCGACTAGAATATAAGAACCAACTAGAATCATGAGCAAATCTCAAAACAGATTATATAGTACACCTTATTAATCAAATCACCCAAACGATTATATAATTCGCAGCACACCTTCCTGGCATTCACATAATCACTTTCCTATTTATATAACTCTGCATCAATCGTTCCCTTCTCATTATATACATATACTAAATATATTAAAGATAAACCAGAGGAATCTATGATACCTTTGAAACACTATCACTACATCTATAACATAAAACTTCAACTGAAGGACTGTCCTCACTCACATCAAACTCATAAACCTAAATACTTATATATTCATATGTTTACTATTAAACCGTCCTTTTACACACCATGACCCAATCTCTATCCAAATCCTGTATTCCAACTCTAATCAGATTCGCCACACACAAAACCAAATCAATGCCGCATATATAAGAGTAGGAGCACACCCCACTCATCTCTCACATATGCATCTAACACCGATTTATCCATGTAAACGTCTACTACACTTCAATTAACTTTATACATAAACCCATCCAGTATTAACAAATATATTAGTAAATAACCAGGAGCATATAACAAAACTCACTGTCAATTTAATAAAAATTATTACAGAAAACAAAGAAATACTTTGACACCATTTATTTAACTGTACATTCAACACCTGGATCAACTAATCAGAAAAACATTAACCTATTCTTAGAAATATATCTTTCCTTTTTAGTAAGTCTCTATCTTTACAATCTCAAGCAACACATATTCATATTCAAAATGTGACAACTTTATTACAACAGCTATAGTCCACTATTATTGAACCTAATCTTACCATAAATTAATGACAACTAAACTCGAGGGTAACTCCTCCAGTTCCGAGAAAAGAAATCTACTTCCAACAGATAAAAGGATATCAATTTTTTCACTATTCTCCCTCACACAATAGTTTTACCTACTAATCAGATTCAATTTTCAAATATGTATAAAATACGTATGGACGTCCCAAATTCTCTCTCACCTAACTCACTGAACACAGCATCTCTTTTAGTTTACTATAACACCAAAAAAAGTCCTGTCAAATCAGTTATCTAGAGAGCGTACATCTTTATTCGATCCGGGATTAATTACACCTAGCATTATCTATCGTTGACTTGCCCTACAACACTCACACAATAAAACCTTCAGGGCTTTAGGGTTCATTTTCATCTTTATAGCACCTCATACGAGTCTTATCATAGCAAATTTTATAGCTTTATATTTCTTAATAGAAAAAAAAACTATTCCGATTTGCAATAAGCTGCTGCAATAATTATGCTATTAGTATCATAAATTCTCTTAGTTTCTATCATTTACTGACTCAAAAGGAGATCTTGGAAAAGTCTAAGGTCGTAAAAAGCCGTTTTCTTTCAGCTTCTAAAAAAAGACCTTTAACCGGTTATTTCTGCCTGCACCGTAAATACTAAAATTTTCTTGCATAACTCCTATAGTAATTCACCCTTATATCTTACCATTACCACTCTATTAATTACACCTAAAAAATCAGGCATAGAATGAGAGGTGAATCTTGAATAAATCATGCACTACTTACTCTTCCTACCAAATCCACTCACGATGAGAAGAGCTAATTATCCCTCATATAACACTTTATAGTTATTTTGAGACCAGCTTTCAGATCACAAGTCGAAATTATCGACGACATTCTTGTCGATCCTGACCGTAATTCCATATATACTGATATACTATTTCACCCGTAGGCATTATATTAATACCCAATCTATTTGAAGTTTCCACCGACCTTAAACGTCAAACTATAACATTGATACCGGCACAATTTTCTATCATATCTCTCCGCTATTAAATGTTAGACATCGATAGCGTTGTTGTCACATAAAAGTGCACCTCAAGAAAGAAATAAAACGCTTCAACATCACAGAAGGAAAGACAATTCATAATCGAGCGTACTAGACACCAACGAATCATACCCACACACCAAACTAATCATTAATGCCGACCTTATCCAATATACGATTGATTAAATCACTTGTGCCGCGAATCGATTCTCATCCAAATTTATTTATACAAAGAAGTGTTGCTTCTTGCTCTCTAATTCACCCTACCATACCATCCCATCTCTCGATCAACTTACAAAAAACACATACCATGCCACTACTTTGGCATACTCAAAATCAGTCGGTGTTCCACGCTTCGAGGAGTATAGGGACTAAATTCATAGTGTCCTAACGCGTTTACATACTGCATTATCTTATTCCAGAAAGTAATCTTCACCATTACTCATTTGATGTAGTTTCACCATGTTCATCCTATCTAGGATCACATAATACTATGATTTCAATTAAGTATTTAATCCTACTTTCATTTAGTATTGCACTTGTCGTATATATTATATATATGTATGAAACATCTAATATTTTTATATTTATTTATCCTACTTTATATATAATGAAAGATGAAATGTCACAAGCATATCTATTACTTATTATTGTAACTTCATTGCTATTAATGTAAATTAATACTACTACGATAGTACTGATTCTATTTTTTATACTCATTTAAACCTGCATTTGCACATGCACCTCAATATCATTACTCTCCTTCTATGAGTCCAACATGAGAGAGTTTAATCAAATTTCATATACTTTCATAACTATATAGCAAACAACTCTTCACTTTATAAATACTTTATAGATGCAGTTCACACATTGACATATAACAACTTCTATTATTCTATTATCACAGATGAATTTGCCCCCATTGTATCAACTTGTTCACATTCAAACTGATTAGAACTATTAGCGAAGTTACGTTCTTAACACACTTAATCATAATTACCTTGTATTTTACTATCATAAACTTCTACATACTCTTATGAAATTTTAAGAACCACTTCTGAGTTCTCGATATCGACGTTCCTACTCGTACAATCAAAGTTCACTCCACTAAACTTTAATTTTAATAATTAGAACAATAACACATAATAGAATTACTAGATTAAATACTACCAAAATGCTCCTTAGATATACCCCGCTTGTGCACACACGTGAACTCTCTACACATCAGATTGAGCTACTGACACTACACAATCTCCTTTCTGATCTTCAGAACACTAATCACAATACATATTGGATTCCATAAGCTTAGAATTCATATGATAATCTCTACCATAACATACCCCAAAAAACTCTAGTATAGCTTATGAGGAGATACTCATTGTGTTTAAAAGAAAGTATTACTTACGACAACGAATACCTCTTGATAAAATAAGATATATATAATAAAGAAAAATACAACTAAAAATTATTAAAATTATACTAATGATATAACCCAACGTTTATTTAAAACAAACAAGAAAAACAACCGCACCAGGACATGGGAAAGTATGCGTGCTCCGAGCTCAACTTACTCATCGACTTGCGATTGTCACTTTTTCTCGTGCTTTGACGAACAAGGGTTATGAACGGTCGGAACAAGAACAGGGGACAACACCTTGTTTTATGTGGAGTACTGACAGGGGATGGAAGAGAACCACTTCACTGTATTTATTTTTGATCATAATAAATAAAGTATATATATATTAAATACATATATATTATATTAAAAGATATATAATATATGAATATAACATAGAATAGATATATATTTAATAATATAATGATTATATTAATATGAGTATATATATATAATTATATATAAATTATTAGATTATTAAGATAGAAAATATATATTAAAAAATATAAAATACATTACATATAAATAAAATGTATAAATATTAAGACAAATAAATTACTGTAATTATAGATTAATTAAAATCCGTAAAGTTATAATTAGATCAAATTATATTAGGCCTAGAAAGGGGTATTAGTATTTAGGTATTCCTATAAATAGTTATAATATTATATAAAAATTATCTTTTATAATACCTAAAAAAATAAAAGGTGTAAGTTAATTGTATAATTAAAAAATATAACACAAAAAAAAACCATTGATATTTATGAAAAAAAAACGTGATTTTATTTTTTCAAAAAAACCCAATTAAAGTGAATAAAAAACGAGTTTTTTATTAAATCAAACCTATAAAATATATTAATATATATTATATAATAGTAATATATATAAAATAAGAATAAATATATATATAATAATATATTAAGATATGAACCTTAAGATAATATATATTATATAATAATAATATATATAGATAAATATTATAAAAAGTCAATAAAATAGAAGAATATAATATAGGAAATATATAAGATCTAATAGTAAGCTAACCGAGCCTGATAAGATAGCATTACATCGACTCTGTAGGAGTCGAGGCTTTTATGGATTATCCTTAACCTAAAGTTCTTGAACGACATAGACCTTCTTATGGGTATGGAGACACGGGAGAGGTCAATGAATAATTTGTATTCAGAACGGAAAAGAGGCTCAAGGATTAAATGATTGAGGATGAGAGAGACCTTGGAAACTTGACAATGTATCACATGCGCTCGGATCTTGTCACGACTAATACACTAAAACATAACACCAGCCACATCGGTGACAATCGGTACTCAACCTTAAGGCAAAACTCTCTACACCTTATACAACATAAGGCCATTTACAATTCTTTGAACATCTAGTTGCAAAACAACTAACGAATAGAACGAACTACTCAGGTGGCCCGTCGGTCAGGTATAGGGGTTGTCCTCGCCAGCGTTGGAAAACCAAGAGACTGACATAAATTTTCGTATCGGTGGGAATATTATATACTTGGGCAAAATTGCAAAAGTTGACTAGCAGAAGAGTTCTTACACTTTTTAAAAGACTTTATTATACGAATTATACAAAAAAAGTGGAGAGCACACACAATATCACAATCTTTAATGATTAAGAGGTAAACCAGAACTCACTGATGTTATCCCTATGTCTTTATATGAAAGACGAAAAGTTTGCGATTGGAAGTGGAAAATATCTTAAGTTAATTTATGATAAATATTCCATGTCAATTTTTTATATTATATAATATATGAGTAATAAATAAATTTAGTTTTTTGTAAAGAGATATATATAACTAATTATTAGTATTATTATATGTTAAAATAATTTCACTTTTGATGAGAGTTATACGCACATTATTAGCGAGGAGAGACGTGCGGAACGTGCGGACTGTCAGATAAGTCGAGGAGTAGTATTTGAGAATGGTCTGATAATAAGTGGCGGGGAAGCGCTTAAGCGACTACGTTTATCTCGAGGTGGCGGTAGGTGCTGCTAGCGAACTAAACCTACCTAAATAATGAGCGGGGTGCCCACCTCTGATATATATAATAATTATAATATAAAATATATATATTAAAATAATATATAGTATAATTTATAAATAATATAATATAAATTAATATATAATAGCTAATAATATAATTAGTTAGGTTAATTAATTTTAGGAAAAATTACATTATATTAATATAAATATTTTCCTCACATTCTAATCATCAGGAGTCAGGGCGGGTCCGGTATTTTTAACTCTAAGGCCTATTTATAACAAATATATAGTAAAATATATTATGATATATATTAAAGGATTAGAAATTTCAAGGAACATTTGAAATTATAATAATATACTCCTCTTTGATTATTATATTGATGGGTGTGAACAAAACTTTTCGGAAAATTCTAAATAATTATTCAAATTAACACATTAAAAACAGATATGAACATTATATATATATAATTTATTACCATAGATGAATAGTCCAAGATAAGCCATTCTTAACACCTACCTTCTATCTAGTAGAACCAAGATTGCCATTTATCTTACTTACAAATTTCGAACACTATAGGTGAGCATGGAGAATGAGTAAACATTTCATATCAAGGGATGCTGATGCCACAAGAGTAAAATAATTATCAGAAGCTTTTGTGAAGAGTCAGCCAACTTTTCCCACCAAGAAAACCAAATGTGAACAATAGCAAGCAGAGTGTTCGCAGAAACGCTATACTCTGTATGTGTGAAAAAGTTATAACACTATCTCTCGACTGCGCGACCAAATACACACATATAAGAATAAAACATCACAGATGCCTAGAGAGCCACGACCAGTAATTTGGAAAGCAGGGCGAATGGGTCTCACACTCAGAGAAAAATTAGTGGTCATGCGTATCTCACAACTCTCACTTACGAGCCACGAGGCGAATCTCAAATATATACTTAAATAAATATATAAGAAAAAAATAAATCAATCACATAAAATATAATATAATTTTTGCACATCATACAAATCACTAAAAGGACACGTCCCATATCTGAAGAATGCAGAACTGAAATAATCATTTTTGACTAAAATAAGAATACAATATAATTAATAAATTCAATTAATATTTATATCCCTACACTTAATGACATACAATTTCTAAGCTATAATTAATAATATTAGAGCTGACTGGGTGCGACGAACAAACGTTTCCAAAGTTATAACAAACTAAATTAATAGATAATACTAATCACAACAACTTAAAAATAAACGCAATAAACATATACTGAATAAAATATATTATTATATATTGTAATGTTGTAGTGTAATATATATATATAGTATTGGTATAGTCTATAATAATATATATATATATTAATATTCTATATAATATATTATATTATATATATAATATATATATATATAATTAATATATATATATATATAAATATATTAATATAGTATTACATATGTAAAAAGAGTGAAGTTTATTATTATATGTATAGCTACTGGTAAGAAATGTACTCACTCTGTGGATAGAGCTTATTACAGATCATTATATATCGCGATCACACTGATAATAAGAATCAGTTGCCAAACATTAATTTAATAAGAAACAGACTTTTGCCACGAGGTAGATCTTTATATGAATTAATTCAAATTACTTTTCTAGGAGTTATACTAGTAGTGAGAATCAGGTAGTCGCTACAACCTACATGCTATTCATGTACCAATAACCACTTACACTGCTAACAAGTTCACTGAGTTCCAAACTGGAGGGATAAATTATCACCCCAGTAGGTAGGTATTAATTATGATAGTAATTTTTCGGGGGTAATGGATGGGTGTGAGCGTACATGAGAAAAATAATATATTGAGAAAAAAAAATACAAATAAATTAATAAATAAAAAAAAAGTGAGATATGGCAACACATGGTGACTGGCACATTAACGTCAACTCAATTTGCTATTATGAGGCTGGCTCACTATTATAATACACTGTCAATAGTTTCCTCTGCTGAGAAAATCAAGCCCAGGCAGTATATTTAGTTATTAACAAGTACTAAATCACGTGATAATAGTGTATTTAATTATTCAAGTTTTTCTTACACCTATTAATATACAGACACAAGATTTTAACAACATCAATACATTCGGAGTAAAAACGCAGCACACATCATATGAGACGAATTTTATACTCATAACGAGTACAGAGAGATTTGAGTGAACACTATTTACACAACGGTATTCTGTTGCGAACTGGTATCGGGAAGGGCTACACACAACTTTGTAGGTAACATTTGTCTAGGCTTACAAAATGATTAATAACAAAATTAAAAAAAGCTCACTTACAAGCCAGTGGCAAACGTGGTTCATCATAGGCACTTGCCGACTTCCTCAAAGACGATCTCACCAGGTTTCCACAGAATATGAAGGAACATTCCATTAGATTTGAAGACTTGAGCGAGTCGCACAGAGAGTAATAGCTTTCTAGAAGGAAATATCATTCACAAGTTACGAAGTTCTTACTGAAAAATTCAAAAGCATTACTACAGACAAACAGTAAAATGCGAACAATCACATTGCGATAAGAATCTGAGATTATGCCAGTTGCAAATACGAGATGGTAAGTACAAGTAGATGAGAGAGAGCTATCAAGCTGAGAAGAAATTGAGTGCACTAAAATCTCTATCATAAATTACAAGACCAATTACGCACCTACGAGTCGAGTTACATTGGATCAGATATCCTGTCAGCCAAAGTAACATACAAGAGATTAAAAGGAATATTCAATATATTATTAAGCAAAATTTACTCATTATTTAGAGCAATTTGTGCTCACCTCTAGTTGTGAAGTTCCTTTACATAGCGCTATGGTTCTATTCCTGAGAGTTGTGTCACGCCTGACATGATCACCAAGAAGAGTATCCTATTATGCGAGAATACTGCTGAGCAGCCACGAAGGGAAGAAGATATCGGTTACAAGTAATCATACAACAAGTTTCTATATGAATACCAAGAAATTAGGATTGGAGATTGAGGAGGCAGCGGTATGCTTAACGGTAAGAGAGAGATGATTTATTAATGAAAATCATTCAGTAGAATGTTCATTGATAAAGTTAAATGGTCTTTATAAATTATTGAATTAACAATTAAAACCGAATGTAATAATTATAGCACAAAAGATATGTAAGAATGACCAATACCGATACTTTAACTAATATAAAAAATAAAATTTTTTATTGTTTATAATTCACGTCTCTCAGTCGAGTGGAGAGCACCGTGACTTATTGTGAAAGTATACATAGACAACTTATGGAATTATAAACAAGGAGCCTCGGCCAAAAAATGCTGCAATTGTGAATCCAGAACAAAATTATTACTGTAGTTATACGAATGTGCACATCAATTCAATATAGACCGAAGGGGTATATCTTGTGTCACTAAAATATACGAAGAGGCTGTCTGAGTAAATTGAGAGAAGGCAAAAGCTGGTCATGGTTAGAAATAGATTAAAGAGATGGTGAGTATGAAAATACGTACAGCTTTCATGAACAAGCCCACAACGCATCACTGAATCTCCTAGTGGGGAGCACGGAAAGAAAAAGGGGGCGGTGAATGATCAAGGAGAACCACTGTGTAGAAAGGATAAATATAATTGGAAGAAAGCAAGTTTAATAGAAGTAAGAGTTAAATGGATATCGACATGTCGAAACTTAGTTAGTAATACTATATAACATGAACATTGAGAAATTAAAGCAAGAGAAGTTCTCCACAAACGGGAGCAGGAGAGTAATGTCATGAGGCATAGTATCCAGGCAGAACGTGAATCGGCGGCACGTAAAGTCATTCGAGAGAACTGCGTTCGGCAGAATTGAAAATCTCTGAGACTGCATTTCTGGGAAACTGCACTAACTTGGAATTCGTGAGCGCTTAATGGAGAAATAGGAGTGATCGTAAGTTCCATACCCTAGAACGTAGTTAGATTGAGAGGATAAGAAATAATGCATGGAATCACTTATTTATACATACACTCTTAATTTTTTATCGAATTCCATTGAGAATTTATTATGACGGGTAATGAGCTGTGAATGAAAAAATATATATACTATTTATTGTTACAGGAGTTTCAAGTATGATCACGAAACAAGCCCAATCTTCAGTGGATCATTACATCCCTTCACCTGCACCTGATAATTAGCTATTTATATGATTAGATTGAATATATTACCTAATTAATAATATATTGCAAAGTAGGTTAAGTAGGAGGATTAATCAAGTGAAAAATTTGAAAGGCCTTGAAAAACTTGAATATCACAATAACAATAAAACTGTAAATTCCTTTTGGTATTTATTTACGAACTATACTGACAGTTCCATCGTGGCGAGATATTATGGATCTCGCAAGATTGATGGACACTGCATTAAGTTTGTGCGAGATTCCCTCTTCCAGATCCTAGAATAGATATTGCTATACTACCTTAGATATTCACTTACCACGCGTAATCTTCCTGCGCACGTAGAGAGTGAGTGGTGCCTCTAACTGTGGCCGGCGATGGGATATAAACTCAAAATAATACAAAGGGTGAGGATTCTCCCTTAATATTGTTTCAAATACGAGAAGCTCGAGGCTATGAGCTACTATATTCGCTCAACCAACAGAATAGCCGAAGAAAATTCAAGCTCTAGACTATGGATAAAGGCATGAGAAGTACATCCATCCTTCATCAGGCGAGCTGATAGCTTTGGAACACTTTTTGGCGAGATCATACTCTTATAGCATATGCTGGTCACAAAGTGTTTCAGACGAAGAATCAAAATAGAAATATATCTGGATGAATTTTGGTTGCTTGAATGAATTGTACGTGGCGCGCCAAGGTAATATAGAATAAAGTTTGATCATACTAAAAGTTATATATGAATTAAAACAGACATAAACTTAAAAGGATGACCGATGCCTAAAATGCGGTGTGGAAAGTTAAATGTTATTTATAGGTGTTTAAGTGGCTAAAGCCTTAGTCATAAACTACAGCCTGTAGTAATTAGGAATTAGCAGATTGAGGCTTCAGGGGCATTGAAAGATATAGGAAAGAGTTTTTAAAGCTGCTAATAAGAAATTATTGGATAATGTTAAAATTAATCCAGATGTAAAAAGGAAAATTCAATGGGGACTACATTGTTCTAAACTGTAATGCTGTATAAGTTTGTTATGAGTGAAGCTTGGGAATTTGAAGATTTTAAAGAGACTTATGGGTGGAAAAAAAAAAAAAAGACTATGAATAGAAAATGGTAAATGAGATAGGAATATGCTGATAAGAGAAATGTTTCTACGATGGAAAGACCAAAGCAAAGTGTCTATCTAAGATG
>JABUQX010019899.1:50000-51709 GCA_015478945.1 Trachelipus rathkii
AATTGAATAACCAAGGAGACATACACAAACTCCTGTCTTACTCCGCATTGTCACCTAAACCAATCATCCATTGACACATTTATTCTTACACACGCTTCACTAACGTCATACATGACTTTTGATTCCATTCAGAAGCCGACCCACCAACACCTTATATCACTAACACCTTCCATAACGCTTCCCTATTAACTCTATCAGACGCCTGTTGCAAATCCATAAAACCTAAAATACAATTTATTCTTCTTCTCCCTCATTTTCTCATCATTTGTTTCAATGTAAAGATTTGAGTTCCACACATCCTCTTAACACCTTTCCCCCTAAAACCGCCCTTGTTCATCACCCCAATGCAGTCCTTCAGTCACTCAACGCACTCCTTTCGACCAAAATATCCAGCATATACCTCCTAACAACACTCAGTAAACATTAAATTCGCCTATAATTTCTACAGTTCCCGTTTTCTCCCTTACCCTTATATAAGGGTACTATTCCCGCTCTCCTCCAATCCCTTGAATATACCCTCTATAAACGCTTTATTACACAACTTCCAAATCCAATCAATCACCATCCTCGCCTCCGTTCTTGATCAATTTCACCAGTAATTTCATCTATACCTGGACGTATTTACCATTCTTCAACTTTTTTCACTCTACCCATAACCTCCTCCTTACTAATAACCTCATTCCCCAAAATACCTATTTCCTTCTTGCAATTCCATCAAATCCCCACACACATTCACTATCCCTCTTCATTACTGTTAATATTGTGCAGATTCTCTAAGTGTTTCCTTTCCAAACATCTCCTCTCACAACCTACTGATCATCAGTTAACAAGCACCATCCCTATTCACTTATTCTAAGAAGATTCCCCTTATTCTCAATATCTTAACCTTTCGCGCTTCCTTCCACGAGAGAGCTTCCTATTCCCTTGTAAGTCCCCATTCATCCTTCCTTCCAAACTGTTCATTTACCTCTTTTTTCTCCTACGTATACACCTTTTAGTATTTCCTTTTTCCTCCTCCTAATATAATTCCAAGCATCTTCTTTTGAAACTTCATTCAGTTTGGCCTTTTAGTACATTCACCACGCTTCTTTTTTTAACCTTTAACCGCTTTTCATCACCTCTTCATTCCACCATTCAGCTGTTAACATTCTTACTTTCCTAAACTTTACACATCCACATACTTCCTTTGCACCACTAACAATTGCTTCCTTCATTTGCCCCCAGATTTGTTCAGTGTCAACTTGTTCACATTCAACCGTTTTACTAGCGAGCGCTCTTACATACTTATCCTTATATTATCTTGCTCACTTAACTTCTCACTCTTAATTTTACCTACTTCCTTTCGTATCACCTTCCTCCCCATCCAAGCCCCCACTAACTTAATTTAACATAGAACAACATAATTGATCCGATAATCCATTCCTAAAAACCCCTAACTGATTTAACAATCCAACACATACTTCAACATCTCCTTCTTGCACCAACACTAAATCAATCATACTTTCACTTCGATAACCATCTCTACCTACAACCAACTCTAGTAATACTTATGGAATACTCTTGTGTTTTAAAGAAAGTAATTATTTACACACATACCTCTCTCTTCACAGAAATCAATCACCTTCCTACCATTCTCATTTCTCCCGACACCCCAAAACACCTGTTATAAACCATCCTTTTTTTGATCACCTATCCAATCATTCAGGTTC
>JABUQX010019900.1:0-19214 GCA_015478945.1 Trachelipus rathkii
TGGTGATGAGAGAATATTAATTAAAGGTACGTTTGAGGTATGGGTTCTTCTAGTTTTATCCCCTGGTGAAAAGATGTGGAATGTAGTCGGTGCGCTAAAAGTGTTTTATGAACGGTATGTCCATAGGTCGGCGAGTGTGACTAGGGACTCGACCCGGCGCATGAGTGAGACCGAGAGATAAAAGTTGACGGATCAGTGAACGATTATGACTTGGAGGATAGAAATGTGAGTTTGGTTGAGTGTGCATATGAAGGCGAAATAAGAACAGATGCACGTAACAGGTCATTGTGGGATGTGTTGTGACGAGCGTGTATAGTTGTTTAGGTGGATGGTTGCGTAGCCCACTAGCGACAGAAGTGATGTAGCCCATTGGTCCTTGACGAATGCACGTTAGTGACGAAGGGTCCGTCGACCCCATTGGTTCTAAAGGTGTTGGTTTTCTGACTTGAGACGAGTTCCACTAAAAGGTATAAAGGGGCGTAAGACTGGGCTTCTTTTTCGACTTTGCTTCATATTATTCTACCTCTTTACTGTTCGTGCACGGAGAGAGAGAGGTGGTGTGTATGATTGCATGATACTATATTATATAATATATATATATATCAAAATTATATTATATATATTATATAATATATAATATATATATATATATATATATATATATAATATTATAACATAATATATATATATATTATATATATATATATTTATATATTATATATATATAATATATATATATATATTATATTATATAATATATTATATATATATTATTATAATTATTATAGATATATTATAATAATATATATATTAATGTATATATATATAGTATATATATATATATATATATATATATATATAGATATATATATTATAATTATATATCATATATATATCATATAATATAATATAATATATTATATAATATAATATGCAAGCTTTTCATAAAACAGTACTGTACTTTCTGTACTTGTACATTTGATACCAGGTAACTTGTACTTGAATAATGAGCAAATCTAGAGCCACTTTGTACCTTGCTACTTTAAACAATTCTCAGGAGTACTTGTACTTGACAAAATGTACTTGAACCCAAGCCTGGATATATATATATATAAATAATATATATATATATAATATTTATATATATATATAATATATATATATATATAATAATAATATATATAAATAAATATATAATTATATATATTATACATATATACTATATATATATATATATATATATATATATATATAAATTTTAGTTCTGTTTGCGAGTAGGTGAAACGTACCTTGGTAGTTAAGGTACCTTAATACCGGTCAAATATTAATTTTAATACGTTAAGAGAAAAGCCATAATTGGCCAAATAAAATAAAAAGAATTATAAACATCGGATTTAATAAGAAAGAAATTTACGTTATTAAGGTTTATTAAATTCAATAGTCATTTGACAGAACAAACACGCTTACTAAATAGTATATAATATTTAATATATTATATATTATATCTATATATAATAATATATTTATATTATCTATATATATCTATATATATTATATATACAATATCATTATGTCTATATTATATATATATATATATTACTATATATACTATTTATATATATATAGTTCGCATGCAACTTTGCAACATTGTAGTATATTGGGGAGATTTCTGTCGGCTCTATGAAGGAAAAATTACATCCATTAGAATAATTTTTTTTAAAATTACACAAATTTGTTTAATTATTATACAAATTCGTTTAATGAATGATGTAAAACGTATCAATATATTTTCCATTTAAATCTCTATATACTATTATATATATTATATATATTATACTATCATAATTAAATTAACATAATATTATTATAATAAATATCTCAGTATTATAATATCTATTATATATATATTATTATGTGTATCTCATTGCTATTAGGATCTAGATCCGGTATTGCGTAACTCGTTTGCTTTGTTACCTTGATTTGTCTTTTCCTATATTTTGTATATATATTATATTGTATAGATATATCACTGTGAGAGCATTAATATTGTTACTTTATATTATTATTATTTTCTTATTTAATAGCGTATATTAGTATATAGCATATATAAAATTTTATTATAAATTTTATACTATTTATATTATAATATAATCAAAAAATATAAAAACGTGTAACAAGTATGCTTATTGAGATAAATTATATTCCTAACAAACGAGAACAAAATAAAAAAAAAAATAACTAATACAAATAAAAAATAAAAAAGGCATTACTATTATTATATATATATAATACAAATATAATAAAATAATTAACATTAATATATATAAAAAAATTAAATATATAAACACAAATAAACAAATAATAAAATAATATATTAAATCACCTTAACATATTACTATAATTAATAAATAATATAATATATACGAACAATATAATAATAAAAATACTAAATTAATAATTTAAAAATATATAAATTAAAATGATATTATAGTTACAATCAATATCTTGTAATATATATAAAATAATATAGTATCTTATATAAATACAAATAATAGCAAATATATAAATAAGAAAAAAATAAAAAGAAAAAAACAAAAAAAAGAAAAAAAAAAACCATTAGGTATTTTATATGTAATCTCTCTTTACGGATTCAACACCCTTGTCCCATATCGCAGCTCGAACGCTTCGATCCTCATAGTTGCTATCAGTGTTTGATAAAATTTTTTTCTTTACTAAGCTAAATATAGTGTGCTCAGGGTAACCTACTGAGTTTTTATAGTTTATTATTTATATAATTATATTATAATTATATTTATTATTGATATAAAATAAAAATAAGCTTCAGCAGCGTGAATATATACTATCATAAACATATTATTATATATATATTACTTAGGTAAAGAATATGCATGAATAACCTTATTTTTAATCAATTATAAATGTATAATATATTATTTATTATACTATATTATATCTCTACGTATAGTGATACCACCCCTCCGTCATCCTACTACCCCCCCCCCTCACCCCCCCTCACACCCAAAACAGCATATATAATTATATAGTATTCTTGGAACTCTTATTTAAATGGTTTAATAAAATATATTAATAAGTTAATTAAAATATAATATACTTCATTAGGCCTGTGTTTAAATAGTTATATTATACCTAATAATCTAAATGGTTTACTCGATGAATGGAACTACTCCATCACACACAGAGAGACGAAACATGTTAAAATTAAAAACCAGGAATAGGAGTACAAAAAAGAGAGAGTTGCAATAAAAAAATTTACTCAAACAATTTTCCTTCTGCTTTAATTAGTCAGGTACTTCGCTCAAGAGCAATGATAAAACTCTAACCTCCCCGGGGGTGAAATCCGGTGTGCTAGTAAAAGAATAAAAAGAGCCAAGTATCAAAGATCAGATCAATGATTATCCACTCCCTCCACCAGTGAGGGTCATTGCCGATCAGGAGCCCAGCTGACGCCGGGTCTAACAGGTCGTATTTTATTTGTTTTTACTATTGCCTTTCTCTCAAACTCAACCCTCATCTATGTCTAAGGTCTTTCTTCTGTTCTGTTTGTCCATCTTCTTTGCTTAATATGAAAGCGACTACCCTCCTTTCGGGCGGGAGATTGTCGAAAGAAATCCGGCGACCCCTAAGATTTTACTAATTGCCCTATCTGCTAACCATGTGGATAAACAGTGAATATTCAAATGGCTGAAAGATGGCCGCAAAATGCGCTACACCTTGGACTTGCTCCCATTTCGGAACCCTCCCAGATAAACAAACTAACAGGCCTTACACACCTGAGCAATTTGTAACCCCCATCTATTACTTCAAAAACCCCTTCCTCTTCAATAAAATACCCAATCACCAAAGCTACTACTACAATTTTAAGCATTAATGGTAACACAATAAAGATCCATAGACTCATCATTGTCCTCAAAAACACACAACAAAAATTCAATAATATCTATCCTAACAAAAAGAAGAGACAATACACTCTCTCAAAACACCCCTCTCCCCGTCCGTTCATGGTTTAACAGACGTCAATTTTTCATTCCACTCCCAAACATCCTACAACACTCACCTCTTAACATAGATTTCGCAAACAGAACATACACTTACACACAACACAACAACCTTAACACCGTCCAATCCTATATATAAATAATAATCCACAAACACATGTATCACATAATCTTAACAGGAAACCCTCATGACAGTCTTCATCCTCTATACGTCCACCCGAACCCCACCCCAAACAACCTACGACACACCCCACTCATCATATATCCACATTTCCTAACCTATATTACTGAGGGCGGATTTCTAAACGTCTCCAACACTCCGTCCTGTGTATTAAAAGCACTCACCCCCTGGACCCCGCGGCAACCATCATACCTAATTGATTAGTATCCTCTTAATATCTCTCTCATTTCCTAAAAACTTCTACCCGAATCCCTCCTCAAGACGCAAACGCCAATCCCCGTACCTCTCCTGAACGTCACCATTTTATTCTCCCTCCCTTTTAACAAATTTCTCGGGGGGCGGAACCTAACCCCTTTTTGGAGGCTGGGGGAAACTCCAAACCCCAGACTTAACTGACCTACACTCCAGACAAATCCATAATTCTTATTTCCCTAACCTGCTCCAATGCACACTCTCCCAAAAAAAGATCACTTAATTAACTATTCAAACATACCAAAAAGCTAACTGGCCAGCATCACTTGAATCACATCGAATACCATATCTAACCCCACACTAATCCATTGAATACACTCCCTACACACCCTCATTATACTAATTAAATAAACTTAATCACCAAATTCGTCCAATCATCTCTATACATACCAAAAGGCCACAGAAAATATCACAACCCTTCACTAACACCTGAAATCTGCAAAACTCATTAAAACAAGAAAACTCTCCCGAAAATTAGACCATATTCCCCACTCACCACTAACCAAATATCAAAACCTCTCATTACCCAAATCACCAACCTCATAACCACCACACCACCAATAAAGAAAATATTTTCAGGAATTGTGCTCACAAATATAAATATATATGACGCATCTCGATAATAAGAAAACCTGGGAAGTCATCAAAAAAACTAAATAACTCTCGAAACAACCCCTCCCTCCCTCCCACGAATACGCCCTCCTTTGACCTGATAACTTCCTTTCTTTGCTTCTTCCTATAAAAACAATCAGACAAGCTAGCACAACCATTGATGCTATATTTGCTTCGCACCAACCCACCCCAATGACAGGGAATAAACAAAAAAAAAAAACTCAGGAAAAAATCAAACGACCCCCCACCCCACCCCTTTTACAACTGAAAGGAAAGATAGCAGAAACTATCAAAACCTCAAAAAACTCCACCATCTACATGGACCAGAGCTCAATCTCAAACCTTTCAATCTTGATCTATAAAGGATTCTCTTTTTTTCCTGTTATCCAACAAGAAATATTTTAAAAAATCAGGTAATTTAACATATTATTTATACCATCATTCTGGACGTAACAATGCAGTTCCAACACTCCCAAAAACTCTAGCCTAAAAAAAGACGAACCCTAGATCTCCCCCTCCTCCTTATCGCCAATCCTCTCCCTCCTCCATCCAGTTAAACTTATCTCGGCAAAAATTTAGTATTAAAGCAAAAATCTCCCTCTTCACACCCTCCCAGAGTTTCCACTCATCCGCCTTTAAAAAGCAACACTCACAGATTACCCAGCGCTTACCCTCCAGCCATTTACACCAAACACCATCTATGCAATGGCCTTCAACAATCTGCCATCCCATATGATCATACTCACAGCATCCGAACAACAAAGCCTGACACTGTTCCTCCCTCCATTACATCTTATACAAAAAACCTTTCAATCCCCCTACGGAAAAAACGACAAAAAATGGCTTTCTCACTAACAGTTTTGCCAAAGTTCTCCACTAAAACAATCTCTCCCACTCCATTAAATTACAAAATGAATCCCACAGGGCGCCATTCTATCTCCATTCCTCTCCAATCTTTTTCACTCAGAGACTGCCCTCCTACCCACAATCACCATAACGTATCACATACGCAGATTGATATCAGCCCCTCATTTTCCCATCAATCCAGAGTAAATATAAGCCACTCTGTCACACCCAAGACATACTCTACAAACAATAGAAATTTGTTACTCCCTCCCAATAAATGACGCCGACCCACCTCTCAATCCTAATCACACTCCTAACCACTGAGAGTGACACCGCGCATCAATCTTAACTCATCAAAGTTTCCTGAACACAATCCCCTCCACCCTAACAAAACCCCCAAAATATTAGACTTATCCTATGACACTACCCATGACTTACTCCGTCTCGACTAAATCCTCCTCGTATCCAACTCAACGGAAATAAACCAACCTCCCGAAACCCTTTCCCCAACACAATTCAGGTGACAGGAAACCACATACCTTACCACCACTTATAACAACTCCTCAGAAACAAATAACTATGCCTCCCCCGCATGCGTTCCTGAAAAAAATCTAAAAAAACTTACGAAATCCACCACCACAAACACCACTCTAGAACTTTCACGGATTGCACCAAAACTACCCCAATATCCAACATGTACATAATCATGTACGAGACTAACTATCCTTCCTATCTCCCTCCATCTAAAGATAGTGCGAGACTCTCAATTTCTTAACAGAAAACCTAAAGATCCACTCTTCATGTCCCCAAATATCTGCCACCCTCCCGACAACCAGACTAAAATCCCCACCCTCCTCACAACAAATTCTATAATAACATCTACAACATTATTCCTCCTCCTCCTCCCAATAGATGTCATGGCTCCTCATGTAGCTACACAAACTAACTTAACACGTACCTACAAGAATACACGCCCCATAAACAATCTCACTCTCCTCCTCCATACAATACATAGTGTTGCCCCTCTATAGAAAGAAAAACAACTGGTCCAGAAAGGAGGCCAAAATTTGACCTTCGCCGGAAGCAGAAATCAGGCTTACTCACCAACACCTCTTACCAATATAAATATTAGTGATTCCAAACTAAGACAATTTACCTCCCCAACCTGCACACAATGTCACCATTTCCCAGGACACAAGGGGGCAAACTCCCTCTTGGGTGCCTCCGCTTCGACGCCCCCCGTGCCGTTTCTCTATACTCTTCCCTTCTGTCGACCTGTGTGAAACGTCCACAAAGAACCGGTGACCCGACTACCTGGGAAGCCTCAGTGTGGCCCTCATGAGGTGCGGCCAGGGCAAAAGTATCATATATATATTATTATAATATTATATTATAATTAAATAATATACCTATCACTACTATATATATATAGTATATACAGATATACTATATAATATAAGCATCATAAAATAGAGTATAAATAGGGCAAAGAATATTCAAAATCACAAATTTTCACTTCAAAATTAAGATCATCGGAATGCAAGATTTCAATTAACTCTTATTTTAAATACCATAAATATACAAGAATTCCAATATTTGAAAATAGATATCCTCTCTTCAAATCCAAATACTTTTTATCCCCAGTAACCGTTAACCTAACCTAACCTTCAAATGTTAATCTAATCCTAACCCTAATCCTAATCCTAACTCTAAAACCTGGAAACGCTGTGAAATCCTTACGATACAATCAAGTAAGTTATTAACAGTATTATTAAGACTATGATCTGTGTTTATTATATTTATGTTATTTATATTTTATTTATATACTGATATTCGCTTATAATAATTTGCTCTTTATTTCAGTATTTTCCTAATATTTTTTTACTCTACATTCTCTTTTGAGCCTTGAAAATGTGTTAAATTGCAATACCTAGCTTAATCGGGGTGTAATTAAAAACTTATGAAGAAATATTTTACATATGATTTGTTTTGATTGGCATGGTATAATCAATTACTATTGTATATTATATATATATGTTATAATTAAACTTGACTTAATCTATTATAGTAGTACGTATATATATTGTTATACACTTCTATAGTATATACTTATAAGCCTATTATTACAAATATAATCATTATTATTATTTATAAATATATATAATATATATCAGTGATGTATATATTAGAATATAATAATAATATTAGAATAATTATATAAATATATATTAATTATATATATAATAATATTATAATATATATATATAGTATATATATATATATATATAATATATATATTATTATGTAATATACTATATGACTCACCTACTACTACTACCACTATATAATATTATATCATATATATTATATATCACTATATCATATTATTGACTACTTATAGTGATATACTTTTAGTGTTTGTATTTTTTAAAAAAGAGATATTCAATTTTTTAATTAATTAAATAATCTCATAAATACAATTTTTCATAAATTTCAATGCAGGAAATAATATATATAAATAAATAGGTGATTTAGCATAAATAATATTATAATATATTCATCATACTATAATATATATATATAATGATATATATAATATAATATTATATATTAAAATATATATATTAATATATATATAAAATATTATACTTATAATAAATATTATATATATATAATAAGAATATAAAAATATAGTAATAATGATAATTTATATATATATATAATCAATATAATATATATATATATACTATATAATATACTATATTAATATTAAAATAAATATATGGCTTTTAAAGTACAAAATCTAAATTAAATATTATAATAAAAAAGATAAATAATAATAGATAAAATAATAAGTATAATAATATTATACATATATAATATATAATATATATATATCATAATTAAATATAATTAATACTATATATTAATTATATATATAATTATATATTAAATATATATATAGGAATATTATAATAAATAATATATAATAAATAATATATAATATATTATTAATAATAATAATACATATATACATATAGAATAATACAATATATATATATAGTATTAAAATATTATAAATATATATTATTATTATATATATATATATATATACTATAATATATATATATATATTATATATATATAATATTATATATATATATTATGATATATATATTATATTAGTATAAATACTAAATAATATAATATATATATATATAACTATATATATATATATATATATTATATATAATATAATATATAGTATATACATATATATTATATTTATATATATATGATTGATATATATATAATTATATATTATATATATATTATAAAGTTATATATTTAATAACTATATATATATTATATATATACTAAAATATATATATATAGCTCACTCATATTATATATATAAGTAAATATAACTATATATATTATAATATATATATATAGTATATATATGATATATAACTTATATAAGTAGATTCATATATAATAAGTATATAAATATTATAATATATATATATACTATATTTAGTATATTCTCTATAGATCTTATATATATATTAATATATATATAATTGTATATATATATATATATATATATATATATAGTATATATATATATATATATATATTATTATTATATATATTCGATAATAGTTTTCTGTGTGTGTAATATACTATATATATATATAACTTATTAATTACTATAGAATTAATATATGATTTATATATATAATTTGAAGTGTTTAGTTCTATCCGAATCAGGATCAGGTTCTGACTGAATCGGACCATTATCTCAAAGATTCGATTCCGGTCTGATCCTACCGAAACTTTTAATCATAACATTTATTAATTACTTGAGAAGCATTTGATCTCTGCCAATGGCCTCATCTTATCTATTTATTTTTTTTTTATTTATTTATTTACATACTTTTTTACTTACTTACTTAGTTATTTACTTTACTTACTTAGTTAGCTAACAACTTAGTTACTTACTTAGTCATCTACTTAGTTACTTACTAACTTAATTATTTACCTAGTTAGTTACATACATAGTTACTTACTTATCTACTTACTTAGTTACTTAGATAGTTACTTAGTTACTTATTTAGTTACTTAGTTGCTTACTAAGTTAGGTACCTAGTTAGTTACTTAGCAACTTACTTAGTTAGTTGGTGTTAGCTTGTAGTTGTTCTTCGATCGGGTATCTTGCAGAAGGTTTGTTTTGTGTGTTATTTTATGTATGTCTGTCATTGTCGCAGTTCCAAAAAAAATTATAAGGCTGTTTCTCCCAAGTTAAGGAGGCCTCGTTTTGATCTTACCGAAGCGGCGGGATAACTTTCTTTTGAATGTGACAATAACCAAGGATCTTGTAATATGTGTTGGAATTGTTTCTGGTTTTCGTTTACGGTTTTCGAGTGTATATTGGTTAGTTTTGGGGATGATGGGGGAGGATTTGCACAAAATCTACTTTTGTATCTTTGTTGCAAATAGGGTAGGAAGGTTTGTGTTAGATAAATGTTATGTTTAATAATGTTTTGAGTTGTGCTGAATATGTTCATGCTCATTTCTAATTTTAAGTAACTGCCTATAAATTTAGCTTGCCCAATGTTCCCTGTGACCACTCCTGGATGTATCCGATAGCTTGTCCTTGTGTTATCTTCTTGGAGAGTCCTAGTGATTGTTATTACTTGAAAGATCATCCATAGGGCAAGCATGGTGTCTAGTGAAAAAGAAATTGTAAGGATGTAGTTGTAAGAATGGTTTTTTTTTAGTATTTCGTCTCAAATTTTGTTTAATTGGAATAATTTTAAATAGATAATTTAGAAGATTAAAGGAAATTTCATAGTGGAAAGCTATTTATTCAGAGTGTAAATGGAAAAAAATATGATTTTGATGTTAAATTTTAAGACAATTCATATTTAAAAACTTTTGAATATTAATTTGATTTTTCAATTTGTGGGAACAGCTTTGTTTAACATATTTGAAATACTCTTTTCTAAGATGTTATTGGTCTTCATATTTTCTTAAATATGTAATGTGCCGCCTAGTGGTAATAAAATTTTTAAATAAAAAGTGTAGTTTTATGTTGTAGGTGGCCATGGGGGGGGGGGATGTCATCTTCCTGCCGAGAAATTTTGCGGAGGGGGTAGAAGAAATTCTCTGTGACCACTTATCCTTGTGATTACATGTTAGCGAGAACGCAACTGCATCGGATGGTGTTCAGTGGAGTTTCTATGGGTCATACATGGTTTATATGAAGGGTCGTTCGTTCTTATGTCTGGAGGAGATTGAAGTGAGATATCATTTGTGGAGGTGGTTGGAGGGAGAGTTGCAATCTCTTGTGAAGGGTGACAAGGAGGTGGTGTTGGGTGTTTTTGCAATGAAAATCTCGGGGGGTATAGGAGGGGTTGTTGTAGTTCTATGGAGAGAGGATAGTTTTGGTGGTGGTGGTGAAAATTGGAAATTTGGGGTAGGAGGTTTTAAATAGGTATGAGAAGTAGGTTCTGGGGATTTTGTTTCATCTTGTGTGAAAAGTTTTTTTTCTATTGTATGTTATGTTTTGTAAGGGTTGGAACATGCAGCGATGTTGTTGGTGTTGCAGGTTGCATAATTCTTGGGGGATGTGGGGTTTGTGTTGCAAGTTGGGTGTTTTGTGGTAAGTATACTCTGTTTGAGATGTTGGGAAGAGTTTGTTGTCGAACTTTTAAATGATGCTTGCGTTTTGGAGTTAGTGGTTTTTGTAATGTAGGGTCGCCTTGATTGTGTATATCGGGACTTGGTTGGTCTGGTTTTTAGTTTCGATATTTTAATGTCTCTATGGACGATAAAGGTTTTTGATGTGTTTATGCATTGGAGCAACAACTTGTTAAATGCTACAAGTTGTTTAACTTGAAATGGGCCTGACCATTTCGAAAAGAGCTTTGGGAGCTGTTTCGGTTTCTTTACATCCAAAATGTGGACAAAGTCATCTACTTTGATGGGGGGGTGATGATGCTTTTAGGAGTTGTTTTTGGATTTGCTTCTCTTTTCCTTTTGCAAGTGTTCTCTAGAGTGATCTCTTATTAAGTGAGCTCTTTCCGCTAGCTCGTCGACGTAATCGTTAATATGTTTTTGTGGTTGTTTTGTCTCTGTGGATGGAGATGTGTAATTGGGAAGATCCAATGGGAGGCACCTGTTATAAGTGTATAGTAGAAAGTGCGGAGTGCTTCCGATTGATGAGTTATATGTGGAGTTAAGCTGCAACACCAAGACAGTAACATCATAACAAGAATCAATATCCCCCTGCGCCTATATTAATATATATATATATATAGTACTATAATATTATATTACTATTATATATATATATAATATTTATATATATATATATTTATATATATATATATATATATTATATATTATATATATTATTATATATATATATATATATATAGTATATATTATATATATATATATCAATTATAATAAATATAATTATATCTATATTATATATATATATATATATATATATATATTCTAGCACCTATTTAAAACAGTCGTATAAGTTTCATTTACCTGATAAGAAAATATTAAATGATAAATAATTTCCATTTATAAAGTTAGGAAACCATAAAGGGTTTAAGAATCGCCTTCAATAATCGTCTAATTGGAAGTTCGGAACGACTTTTCGCATTCAAGTCACCGTTTAAAGTGAACTTTTTCTAAGCGCGAGTATTCTCAGCTCATTTACGACTCGAAGATGGAACTTGGATAAGAAATTAAAATTGGCAAGGATATTATTGCAAGATATTCTGCAAAAGAAGTTTGAAATTCTCAACAAATATACGAGCTACGTCCATTAGAAGAAGGGAGTTAGACATTTATTAGCACTTCAACATATTAATAAGATTATACAATGAGTCTAATGAATTTTAAAACAGTTATAACGGTTTCCTCATAAACATACAAACTGGTCTTTGAGAATAACCAAATATTTTTTAGAATTAAAAACAATTATTGTAATTTTTTGCTAGTATATATATATATATATATATATATATATATATATATATATATATATATATATATATATATATATATATATATATATATATATATATATATATATATATATATATATATAAAATAGTCCAAGAGCCAGTATTTATTGCTTAAAACAGAAATGAAGAAGTGCAGAAAGCGAAGAATAACCAATGATAACTTTGTATTGTCTGTATACTGACGATTTTGAAAATAAAGATTATATAATTATTGTTCTTCTAACTCTTCTATTCAAATTTATATTTAATTTGCATTCTGGAGTAGCCAACGTGAATAAAAATTTCGCTAGTCAATACGATGTTTGAGGTAACTCGAGCGCCTGACTTTCTGAGAAGTTTAAATTAATAAACAGGTGCGCGGGCATGAAATTCTTCATGGCGAAAACGCATCGATAGCTTGCAAAAACTTAAAAGCAAGCAAATACAATGAGCGAGGGAGAGAAACGCATTTCGGAGTATTCCTTTTTACCTTTCGTTCCTCATGTAGATTTCAATACACAAATCATAAATTTAGATTTTCGGCATTATTTCCTGGTGCATAAGGACTATTTTTGCATTAAATGACTCAAAAAAAGAACAGATAAACGCGATTGTATATACTCATTAACGTTAAAAATTAGGATTTCAGTAATCAGTAGGCTTCTGACCTTGATGAAAGAGGAATGGGGATCGCTTTTTGTCTGATGAGTACTCCTGGATAATTTTTTCCATAGGTTTTATTTAATTTTCACTCTTTGCTATTTTCTAACATAAGTAAGGTTTGCCTTTTAAAGCATATATTTTGACTTTACATGTCATAAATAAATAGTTTGCAAGAAATTAAATAGTTATTTCAATTTATACTTAATTTGGGCACGAAATTAATTGTTATTCTAATTAATTTTTAAAGAAATATGACGGAGAATTATGATTTTTTATTTTTTTGCTATTTGAGTAATTATGCTGTAATCTTTCAGTTTTTAAAACGTTTTTGAAGTGAGGAGTTTTATTTTTCAGTCATTAAATTAAAATTTTTTAAGTGATCACCTTTATATAATTGAAATAATTAAAATAGTATATTACGCATTGCGGAAGATAAAATTGCACTTATAGGTCATCTCGAGGACAAGAAAGACTAGAGTATCTTCATTCAGTAGCATTGTTGTCAATTTGAAATGCTTTGGTTGGAGGAACTTTAAAAAAATTTGTTCGATTTTTTTATGATGAGGTGTGGGTACAAAAGTTTTTTTGATAAAACAGGAGAGTAGAGGAATTATCTTTAAGTGAAGAATCGCTACTGTGATTCACTGCTGCATATGCAGATTGCAAGTAAACTTTATATTTCAATTACATCAATTATATATATATATATATATATCTATATATATATAATATATATGCCCATTTATTTAATTATTACCTTTATATAATATATATATATATTATATATATATATATATATATATATATATTATATATATATATTATATATATATATATATATATATATATATATATATATAAATATATATATATATATATATATATATATATATAATATATAATATATTATATATATATGTTTAAAGATATATATCTTTTTTCTCTCTCTTATCTATATATATATATTATAATATATTATAATATATATATATATATTAAAGTTATAGTACTTCAATAGAATGTTATAATTTCCTAACCATCTGTGTGTGTGTGTGTGTGTGTGTGTGTGTGTGTGTGTGTGTGTGTTGGTGTGTGTGTGTGGTGTGTGTGTGGTGTGTGGTGTGTGTGGTGAGTATATTATTTCCGCTGCAAAATTTGCGGCCCAAAAAGTAAAACAAATATATATTACTTCGTATATAACCAAAGTTTATTTTTTATAAAAAAATAAGAAAAATACCTCATATTTTTTATAAAATTTATTTTAATTACTTTATGTTCGATAACGACATAAAGCCGAAAACTTTTAAGGAGATGAGATATTTGTTTATTATTAACCAACCACAACGCTGTTTACATTTCGACGTAGGCAAATCAAAGAGTGGCTTTCTTTCGGAAACATCTGTTGAAATTTTTGAATATTTTGAAATTTTTTTTAGAATGAATATATAATTTCTCTCTCTCTCTCCTCGTCTCGGCATCTTCTCTCTCTCTCTCTCTCTCTCTCTCTCTCTCTCTCTCTCTCTCTTCTCTCTCTGTATGTAAAAATACCTATTCTTTTATTTTTTTTTTTATATTTTATTAGTTTTTTTTTTTTAAAAATTCAAATGTATGGAAATTATTGGTTTATTGAAATTGTTTGTTACGATATTTTTTTTATACTAAATATTTGAGGTTAAAATTCATAAACGGTCTTGAAAACTTTATCATTACTGGAAGGATTTCAGCTGTGTAAAAACACTGCAATTGTGAAACCATTAGTAGCTAACCCCAAAAGAACTACCAATAAGTCATCTTCCTCATAAATGTTATTACGAGCAGTCAATTATTTCACTCACTAGAAAACAGGGTAATAGTAGCGCACAAGGGCTTCACGCCCGATTTTTATAAAAATCGCAGGATATACTCTAAAAAAATAATAATGAAGAATAAAAAAACGAAAATGACTGACGTGTTTAGGAAAAACAGTTACAGCCTTTCAAAGTTTGAAATTTCCCATAGAATTTACTTATAAACAAACAAAAAATCACAGGATATACTCTAAAAAAATAATAATGAGGAATAAAAAAAAGCGAAAATGATTTGTCTTTAGTTAAAAAAAAGTTACAGCCTCTCAAGGTTTAAAATTTTCCCATAGACTTTCTTTAGACTCTCTTTCATAAAGACTTTTTTTTATAGTATATCCTGTGATTTTTATAAAAAAAAAATTAACGGGCCTCGTGCTCATTTTAGGGCCATCCTAGTTCAGGTTATATAGAGTTTGTTAAGTATGCACAGATTTATTCTGTGTATACTTAACACAGCATATCATAACCTGAACTAGAGGTCCTAAAATGAGACCTAACCTGGAAAGATCAAAAATGAAAAGTCTATGGGAGTTTTAACAACTTTGAGAGGCTGTAACTTTTTTTTCCTAAAGATGTCAGTCATTTTCGTTTTTTTTATTCTTCATTATATTTATTGTAGAGTATATTCCTGTGATTTTTATGAAAAAATCGGAGGTGAAAGGCCCTTTTGCGTTACTATTACCGAAAACAGATATGTATTGACTTGTAGTAATAATATATAAATTATTTCAAATTTTGAAATATTACGTAACCGAGTAGGAAGAATTTAGCGGTTTTGAGATGTTAAATACAATAATATTTAAAAAACAGCTTCATTACACAACTGTAAAAACTTCTAATTGCATCAGACATCCGCAACATCCTCATTTATGGAAAAAGGATGAAGATACATATGCTGGGTTAACGTATATTTATTATTATTATTATTATTATTATTATTATTATTATTATTATTATTATTATTATTATTATTATTATTATTATTATTATTATTATTATTATTATTATTATTATTATTATTATTATTTATTATTTATTGATTATTATTATTATTATTATTATTATGTATTATTATTATTATTATTATTATTATTATTATTATTATTATTATGATTATGATTATTTTATTATTATTATTATTATTATATTATATTTTTATGATTATAAGAAATATTATTATTATTATTATTATTATTATTATATTATTATTATATTATTATTATTATTATTATTATTATTATTATTAAGGGGTTGCTCACAATTTTGTTGCTTACGCAGTCTCGTACTACTACCACTACTACTACTACTACTACTACTACTACTACTACTACTACTACTACTACTACTACTAATAATAATAATAATAATAATAATAATAATAATAATAATAATAATAATAATAATAATAATAATAATAATAATAATAATAATAATAATATAGCTTTTATATCAATTCTTATTGGGTTTAACAAACAATGTGACCACTGATTCAAAACAATTCCTGCTTAAGAAAGGGGTATGCAAGAAAATAATGAGTGAAAAGCGAAGTACATAACAAAAGGCAAAGATTTTTCGCGCGAAAAAAGGCAAAACAAAGTTTGGTGGTGAATAAATTTGCTACGTATTAAAAACATGTCTCATAAAGACGCTAAAATTCCAATTTTATTCCGGATAAACACTTTAAACTCGCAAGATTCTCGGCCGCAAAACGGACGTATTTTTTTTTATACCCAGTTAATTATTTCCGCTGTTATTTTACACAACTTTAAATTTTTAATATATATATATATATTATATATATATATTATATATATAATATAGAAATATATATATATATATATATATATTATATATAATATATAATATATATAATATATATAATATAATTATATATATATATTAATATATATATATATATATATATACTATATATATAGATATAAAAATAGATAATTAATATATATATAATATATATATATATATATATATATATTTTATTATAATATATATATATATAGTATATATATAATATTAATATATATATAATATATATAATATATATATTATATACATATATATTATTATAATATATAATATATATAATATATATATATATATATATAATATATTATATATATATATATATATAATATATATATATATATATATATATAATATATATATAATATGTCCAGGAAGACAAACATCAAGGAGAGTTCCATAGTTTATTATTCTACTCATTTAACACTAAAAAAAAAATTTCCCCTGCTTTTAGCTTTAAAGGACTCAACATTTTTGAGAACTGTAGGAAAGACAAATCCATCGTCGTATGCCGCCCTGACAAGAAAAGGAGTATGCTTGTTAAGAACAACAGTTTTGAACGGAGTCTCAAAATTTAAGCTGCTTACAGGTTGTATTTTTAAACATAACTTGGAGTAGAAGATAAGATCAATAACTTTGTCAGGTCCCTAAAATCTGTCAACCCTAATTTTGACTCACTTCACGTATCTGGTAGCCAGCCAGGTTTACTGTATGGGCTTCCCAAAAATCACAACCCTGACGTCCCCCTCCGTCCTATCCTCTCAGCTCTTAACACCCCCACCTATAGTCTTTCGAAATTTCTTGTACCATTCATAGTTCTTTTGAATTCGTGGATTATATCTAATCTCTTTCACTCCCTCAAGCCTTTATGGTGAGTTTTGATGTTCAGTCCCTTTTTACTAACGTTCCTGTTGCCGAAACCCGTGAAATCATATCCAATACTTTGTCTTCTAACCAAGAGTGTGTAGGGGTCTCAATAAAAAACAATTTTCAAAATTTACCAATTTAGCCACCTCAGATTCTATTTTCCTGTTTAATAACAACCTTTATCAACAGATTGATGGTGTGGCTATGGGTTCACCTTTGGGTCCCTCCTTCGCTTACGCCTTACTCTGCTATCATGAACAGTCCTGGCTCGAAAACTGTCCCCAGCTTTCAAACCCATTCTACAAAAGATATGTGGATGACTGCTTCTTAATTTTTTCCAACAAAGAACATGCCGACTTATTTTTAAATTTTCTTCATTAGCATCATTAAAATATCAAATTTTCCATGGAGTGTGAGGTGGATGGATTCCTTTCGTTTCTTGATGTTGGTGTCTCACGCACTAATGTTCTTTTTCTTCTCAGATTTACCGCAAGCCGACCTCCACCCAATTATGAACTCGCTTCTTCAGCTTTCTTCCAGTCCGGCTTTACAGGCAGAATAAACCGGGCTTTTAAGGTATGTTCCTCATGGATTTCTTTTCATTCAGAACTCCAATATTTAAGGAGCTTTGCTAATTTTACTCTCTTTCCTTCATACCTTGTTGAAAAATCATATTTAACTCCTGAGAACCATTTAGACACCTACTCCCACTTAGTGATGTTCCCATTAAACAAAAAAGAATTTAACCTGAAGATTCCTTACACAGGTCGGTTCACCAACCCTTATTAAAACCCTCAGACCAATATTAATGAGACACTTCCCATTTGCCACCTTTATTTCATTCCCACTATAAACTTCAAACATAAACTTTTTCAGATCCAAAGAGTTAATCCCTAAAGAGTTTGCACTCCTGTGATAACACTGTTATAAGTGTGATGCTGTAATGCACGCTATACGAGGCCAGACCAGGCCTACACTTGCATCAGGATGCCAAACATGATTGTTTTCTTTCGCGCACCAATCTTCTTCTGTCCTCGCCTGAATTTTCATTTATACGTAG
>JABUQX010019901.1:0-2500 GCA_015478945.1 Trachelipus rathkii
GAGGCTGGCCTATATATATATATACGTAATATATATATAATATATATATAAAAATAGTAGTATATATTGTATATATAGTGATAATATTGTATTCATAATTAGATATAAGTACTCGATAATAGTCCATACGTAATTAGTATTTATATATATATTAGTAATAGTATTATAATATATATATAATATTATATATATAATACATATCTATATATATATATTTAATAGTATATACTATATATATGTTTGATTAAATGTGTGTTTGTGTCTTTGTGAGTGTTTTGCAGTTCGTGCGTGAATACAGAAGAAGAAGAACGCAGCTGTGTGTCTGCGATTTCTCCTTCAAAGACTGTAAACCGAAACAAATTAGGCGAACTTAGTTAGAGACATTAAGAAATTAAGACATTATAGAAATAGAGAACAGTACAGAAGGCCCCGATGGGCTATCGAACTGGTCCCAGTCAACCCACTTAACTCAAGACATGGCTCATGCAAATCACGACCAGCACGCCTAGATGGGATTGTCCAAATTACTGGAACTTAAAAATCTAACCAATTTGAGACTTACGTCAAAAATACATTGATATATATAAATAATCCAAGACCATCCACTGATGCATTAATAACTAAGTTATGGTCCACACATGCCATCTAACATTAATAACTCTGATAACTAAAACACCCGCCAATTTGGCTTCGTCAATATATTATATGATCCCAACCCATAAACCTATCCAATCCTTTCTTAATTTGCAGATCGAGATCACACTGCATGCATAGCTCGTCTCTGGCAGGACCATTCCAAAATTTAACAACCCCTATTACCATGAATGCATGCTTTCTTTATATCAAGATGGGCGTGCGTTTTCTTTCTTAATTGTCTTATTATTGCTCCCTGTCACCTGTTCAGGCTCTCTACGTAATTGGAAAATTTATTGGTCTCTGTAATTTATAACTATGGTAATAGATTTTGTCAGACTTGTATCATGACCGCTCTTGAGGGAAAATCGCCTTTCTACAGAAATAACATTGTAACTTCTTCAGCCATCTCCTCATAGTCTCCTTATCCGGGCTCAAAAGTCCTGAGAGAAGTATCATCGTCTCCTTGGTTGCTCTAACGTTGCAATCGTCTTCTCTAGCATATCTATAGTCTTTCTTAATAAGCGGGCTGCCAAACTTGTTGGCACAAGGTGACTCCTATTACTGGCCTATACATAGCTATTATGATCAGTTTACTTATTACTTCCCTTGCTCTGTAACCAACATTGCGAATTTTATTTTAGGCAGCAATCTTACTATCCCGCTTTATTCCTTAGCTTCCAAACACTGATTAGCTACTTTCAATTACTTTCGCTTATTAATCCACACCTAAGATCCTTTTTCTTGGTCCACCAGACTCAATGCCAATCCTCAATTTCATATCGGTAGTTAAAACTTTTTATTTGAGTAACCTAGGTGAAGAACCTTACACTTTTTTTTACTATTAAAATATCATTTTCCACTTATCTGCCACCCAGAGAGTCTTATCAAGATCAATTTGAATCTTTATGCATCCTTCACGTATTCCTAACTGAGGTTGGCCACTTTATGTATATTCTGAAAAACTTAGAAAGCCTTGCGAATTTAGAGTCCTCTGGTCTAAACATCATTTATATGTAAGTGAGGAACAATAGTGGCCCAGCCACTGAACCCTGTGGGTACATATCCACTCTTCGACTATTTTCCCAGGTTATGATTTAATTGGCCATTTAGCTCTGTACACTACTGGTTTGTTCTATTTCGCAACCACTGCTTTAATCCAACCGAATGTACCACTCCCACTTCGTATACACATCTGCAAATAATACTATGCTTTCATCAGCCTTATAGTGGGGGACCTTATCAACAAGTCTTTACAATAAGTCTTATATACAAGTATCACTGGATCACCTCGGTGCAATGCACAGTCAGTAATGTACTCCGATAATTTCTAAAAGTTTGTCTGACATGACCTAGCCCTTCCTGAAACTGTGCTGGAGTCATACAATAACTTGTTATCTTCTAAATATTTTTCGTATATGTACCTTTTAATAAAACTTTTTTCCCACGAACCTTTACAACCGAGAGATGCATAATCTAAAACCATGGGGCCCCCTCCCCCCTAAAAAAATTAATTTCCCATAATCTTTCCTTACTACCTTTCTTATAAATAGGCACAACATGTGCTGTTTTCCAGTCATCTGGTACCTCACCAAATGTTAAAAATCCCTTAAATGTTATAGATCGCTTAAAAATCAAATACAGTGCCTTTGCAATGCTGAAACTACCCTCTTTCAGAATTCTACCATATATCCCATCAGGCCTGCAGCTTTACGCCTGGATCAATATGGTCTATAAACGTTTAAATATCTTGTTACGGTCAAATTCAAAATTCTGTAAGTCTATTTTTGTACATGCATACAAGGAACTATTCGTCCTCAAACTATTATCTAATCTTTCCTCAGTAAACCCTGAAGCAAAATAAGCA
>JABUQX010019901.1:7500-10000 GCA_015478945.1 Trachelipus rathkii
TTTTTTAAAAAACAGTCTATACGTGAATAAATCTTATGAACGAAGTGTGCCGAATTTTTAACATTTTTAATGGGCTACCTATTTTATATATATGCTATAGCTATATATAATATTATATAATATATATATATATATTATATTCAATTGATACTGTATCACTGATAGGCTATATATAACTCAAGATATTATATATTATTAGTAATATATAGTATATAGAATATATATATATATATAATAAGTATTATATATATATAAATTATACGTATATATATTAATATTATATATAATATATATAGTTCTTATATATATTATATATATATTAAGTCGTTTATGATATATATATACTATAATAGTAGTAGTATAATATATACTATATATATAATAATAATAGTATATATATATATATATATAGGTAGTATATATATATATATTAGGTATAGTATGAATATATTATATATATATATTAGATAGTATAGTATATATATATATTATAATATTATATATAATTATATATAGTATTATAGGATAATATATATATTATCGGTTGAGATGGCGACAGAGTTCACATGGTAAGGGAGCGGGTTCGAATCCCTAGTCCGGATCCTTAGTAGAAATTTACCTAAGAATTTCCATTTACAGAAGCAGAATACAACTCGTTGAGGGACATCAACTTATTTATTATTATATTAATCTATATATATATATATTAATATATATATATTATTATATTACTATATATATATATATTATATATATATATATAATTTATATATAGTATCATTATATGTGTGTAGGTGTGTGTGTTGTGTGTGTGTGTGTGTGTGTGTGTGTGTGTGGTGTGTGTTGTGTGGATAATTTGGCACAAGGTTTTGTGGTTCGATTTTCCGTACTCATGAATATAGTTAAATAAATAGTTTTATGCGACTGCAAACTAATAATAGATAATAATATAACTACATAATAAATAATATAATAATAATATAATAATAATAATAAATAATAATACATAATAATAGATAATAATAATAATAATAATAATAATAATAATCATAATACTGACACTACTTACTACTGACTACTACTGAATCTAATAATATCAATAATATATATATATATAATAATAAAACAATAATAAAACAATAATAATATAATTAAATAATAATATGATAATAATAATATATAATAAGATAATAATTGAATTAATAATAATATAATATAATCAATGAATAATAAATTAATAAATAATAAAATAATAGATAATAATAATAATAATGAATGAATAATAAAAGCATAACTAAGGATAATATAATAATATAAATAATAAAGTTACAACAGTCACTGTAATACAATCGAATTAAATACAGAACGAATTGTAAATAATATATTGGGAACTAATATATTATGTAATGTTTATCCTATTATCTAATTTTTAAATTGATTTTAGAATTGAGTGTCAAATATATAAATGTATATAGTTTAATTTATCAAATGTATTAGTCCATAAATGATTATTGTATTATCAAATACATAATGATTCCTACAATTTACCCTTCGCTAACTCACCACGATGCATGATACATGTTTATTGTGTACATGTATATATATAGTATAAATATATATATATATATATATTATATAATATATATATATAATATATATATATATATTATAATACTATATATAATAGTAGTATTATCAATATTATATTATATATAATATCATATATATACATTATCTGTTGCTCACAGGATACATGTGATACATGTAATACTTGCATACATATACACATGTATGATGCATACAGGATACATGTATAATGTGTACATTTATACATATACACATACCTATCGTGCAATACACATCAATACAATATATATATGGTACACCGTGCTATACATATACACATGTATCATGCATGTTTGCCTGTATAATGCAAATTATTACTATTATAACTTTTAAGGAAAAATAATTAAGAATATATATGGAAATCATGTTTTTTAATGGAAAAGTTAGAATCTCATGGGCAAAGCCCTATTGGAGGAGGAGACATTACTTCCTTGCCATCCACATGAAGAAGCGATTCAATCACTTTGCCTTAAGCCACTGTATTCGATTATAATATAGTATATATATATATATGATATATATATATATATATATATATCTTATATTAGTATATATATATATATATTATATAATATATATATTTATATATAATATATAGTAGTATATATATATTATATATTACATATATATTATATATATATATTATATATAAATATATATATTTATATAATAATATATAGTATATACTATATATTATATATATATATATATATGAGTATTAAACATATTATCTATATATAGATATATATTATAATTATATATATTAGTATATAATATATATATATATATATTATATATATATATATTATATATATATAGTATGATATATATATATATAATATATTATATATTATTATATATATATGGTTCACTG
>JABUQX010019901.1:20000-30000 GCA_015478945.1 Trachelipus rathkii
TATAATATATAATTATATAATATATATATAATAAATATAATATATATATATATATTATATAATATATATATATATATTATATATATTATATATATATATATAATATATATATTATATATTATAATATATATAATATATATATATATATAAATATATACTATAATATATATATTATATATATATATACCAGAGATACGCTGGGAAAAAGACGGGTTCAGAAAGAAAAGACTTGCGTGTGACAGAATGAAGTTGCACGTGCAGTAAAGGAAAAACAATAAAAGTTTAGAGCGTGGATGAAAAGAAGATCCCTGAGACAAGAGCGGAATATGTGTATAATAGAGAAATGGCTGAGACCATAAAAAGGAGAGCGATGGAGCAAGCGTGGAAGAGGATCGGTGAACAACTGAGACAGGATATGGGTGGAACTAAGAAATTAATATATAACATGGCAAAAAAACCTACGAGGACAGGAGTCGACTGTTGCCACACTCAGTAAAGGATAAGGCAGGTAGGCTGAGAGTGGACCCTGATGAGATCAGCGACAGGTGGGGAGAGTACTTTTCAGAGTTTTATATAATCCAGAAGATAGAGAGAACCTTCCGGAACGCAGAGAGGAACAGCTCCGAATAACGTGGAAGGTGCGATAACCAATGGAAGAGTTGGGATGGCAAATAGGGAATAGCAATAAGGGATAAGAGTCAGGGATGTGATGGGCTGCCGTGGAGATAAGCCGTTTGAGGAGGTCCAATGCGATGGGATGTTGAGATAGTTTAAATGATTTTCTTTTTCTGGAGAGTGGAGAGGTACCTCGGAGTGGGCAGGGCGATATCAATGCCGTGTTCAAAAAGGGAGATAGGGGCGACTGTTCCAATTATGGGGCATATCGTTGTTTGCCGCATGCCATGAAGTTTATATGAAAGGATATCTGGAGAAAAGGCCTCCAGGAGCCGGGATCGAAGACAGCTGATGAAGCACAGTATGGATTTCAGCCGGACGCAGGTACAGCTGGATCTGATATTTTTCTCCTGAGATGAGATAGAAGAAGAGCTGGGAGTTGGGATAAGGAAATGTATATGGCTTTTGTGGATTTAGAGCAAGGCATTTGACAGTGTAACTAGGTAAAACTTTGGTAGACACTCGAGGATCGTTACTACCAGATAGAACCCAAGTTGATTAGAGTGATAAGGGGACTTTACACAGTGAGTGAAAGTGCCGTCAGGACAGCGTATGGGATAGGACAGTGGTTTGGAGTGAAGACAGGTGTTAGACAGGGAGGAGTGTTGTCACCATTGTTGTTCATCCTGTATATGGACAAGTGTATGCGAGAGATTGGTGTAGAGGAGGAGGAGATTGTTGTAATGGCATATGCGGACGATATTGCTCTGGTTGCAAGAGACAGGGAGACGTTACAGAGAGAACTGATCAGATGGGAGGAGGTGCTGCGACGGAGGGGATTGAAGATGAATATGAGCAAGACTGAAGTGATAGCTAGGGAAGGAGAGAACTTAAACATAGAGATCGGTGGGAAAGAATAAAAGATGCGAGGAACTTTAAGTATTTGGGAGTTACGGTAAACAGCAGTGGAATGATGGAGGTTGAAATAGAGGAAAGAATAATGAACTACTCTAGAGGTGTTGGTCAGTTGTATCCCTTGCTGAGAAACAGACATGTGACGAGACAGGTTAAAACACTTATTTATACCACGATTCTGAGACCGGTACTTTTGTTTGGGTCGGAGTCGTGGACACTTACAACTAGAACAAGGAGTAAGATTGTGGCGGCGGAGATGAGGGTGTTGAGGTTGATAGTAGGGGTGACCAGAAGAGAGAGAAGAAGGAATACTGAGATAAGAGAGGAGTGGGGTCGAGGCGGTGGAGTGATTTGTCGAGAGACAACAACTGAAGATGGATGGACACATCAGAAGATGGATGAAGATAGATGACCCGGCCAAATTTTATGCATGGCAAAGCCTGCAGGTAACAGACCGACCGGGACGACGCAAGGAAAAGATGGAAGGATGGAGTGGCGTGGCGCTTGGCGAAGAGGGCGATGGACCTGGGATCAGGTGGAGAACATCGACTGTACGCAAGAGAGGTCCTGTGAGCGAGCATTGCAAACGACAGGGATGACCCTACAACGGAGGCGCTTGGTGGAATGGTGAGATATTATAATATATATATATTTATATATATATATTATAAATATATATACTAATATATATATATATATATATATATTTATATATATATTTTTTATTATAATTTATATATATATATTATATAATATATATATATATATATACTATATATATATTATATATATATATATATATATTAATATATATAATAATATATCATATATATATATATATATATATATATATTATATATAATATATATAGATATATATACTATTTATAATATTATAATATATATAATATATATAATAATATTTATATATAATATATATATATAATATATATAGTATATATATATATTTATATATATATATATATAATATAATATAATATATATATATATATACATATATAATTATATATCTATATATTTTTTATAATGTAAACTGTTATACATAAACCTGCTATATATATATATTATATATATATAATATATATATAATTATATTATATACTATTATATAATATATATATATATATATATAGTATATATATATATATATATATATATTATTGTTTAATTGCATATATATAATGTATATATGTATACATTGTATAGAGCATTTGTCTTAAATTATTATATATTATGTATATATATAATATATATATATATATATAATATATATATATATATATATATATATATAATATTATATTTTATAATGTATATATAAATATATATTATATATATATATATAGTATATATATAGAAAAACTACCAAGCTAATTTAAACATTAAAGCTTAAGCAATAATATTTCAGAACCTTTTTTTAGTGACATTGAGTGAGTAATTTAAAATATTTTAAATTTATTTTTCTATTTAGAATAAATATTTAAATTAAATTTTTATTTCCGGTTATTATTTAAAATTTAATTTTCCTTTAGTTAATTTATTAATTATCTGTAATAAACTCAGAGTGTCTCTTTTCGGATCATGTGGGTTATCTGCCTCCACCTCCATATACATATCGATTGCATGAATTCGAACACATTTCATAAATGTGAAGTAAAAATGTGTAAAGTCAAATTGAAACTATAGTAATAAAGCAGTCTCACACCTTTAAAAAAAATTTTTTTAAAAAAGTTTAAATCTATGTAAACTAACTAAACTCAAACTAACCTTTACTTAACGTATATATAATGTAATTTATTTTTATATTTATAATTTATTTCACTTTGCATTGTTAAAAAGAAAAAAAAACACATCTGGCAGTAAGAGCAATTCGTACACTTTATTCGATTACGTAGATTTTTAAAAAAAAATTGACTTGAACTTAGCTGAAGGCAGATAACCCACATGAGCCCTTCTTTCTTTCACTTTAGGAAATATTTTGCTTTCATTTAAAAGCTTTCTACATATAATTAAGTTAACTAAATTAACCCATTCCCCCCAAGGTAGGACGTAAAGTTTGGGCATTCTATCCTATCAGTAGGATCCTTAGAGAAGGGTCTCTAATCTTTAACGGACCTACTGAAAACACCTTTCACTGTTCAGACTCATCGCTTACGTTGGGTATTTATTCCAGAAATAACAATGCACTTCATTAATATATTCATTTAAGTTTCAGTAAGACGAAGCTAAGAGTAGAGTGAGAAAAGCTTATTCCCGCTACCCAACCAGTTTACTTTTGAGCCAAGAAGCGCTACTGAGAATTATTGCTGCAATTTACTATATATTAACTTGAACAGGAGCTTAAAACTGAATAGATAGGAATGTAATTGATTTACTCGTTCAGATATGTTTACAAAAAAAAAAAAGTACAAGAAGCGTAGACTTTATAAATTTACTGAAAGTATGTAAAATATTCATTTAATTATGAAATAATATATATATAATATATATATATATATATATATGTTAAAATATACAGTACTATATTATAAGTTTTGTTTGTATTTTTTTAAATATAAATAATATATGTATAATATATTTATTTATATATATATAGTATACTATATTATATTATTATTATTTATTATTATTATTATTATTATATATTATTATTATTAATTATTATTATTATTTATTATTATATTATTATTTATATTATTATAATTCATTATATTATTATTATTGTTATTATTATCTGTTTCAATGTCCTTGAGAGCTTTCAAGTCTGTTATATCAATTAACAAAAAATTAAATAAATAAATATTTAAATATATATGAATATGAAAAGATACAAAATAAATAAATTATATAGTAATATATATATATGAACATTATATATATATACTATATAGTATATATAGTATATATTATATATATTATATATATATATATATATATATAAATATTATTCAAACTATATATATATTATATAATAATTTATATATTTATATATATATATATATATATTAATAATTATATATATATATAATTATTATATATATATATATAGTATAATATAATATATATATTATCCATATAGGTCCTATCTGTTTTACGACTCGTCAGTTTTGATTTTTTTTTTTTTTTTTTTTTAATTATTGCTATTTATATGATACCCATATTTTTTTTCAGAGGGAATAATAATCCTCCAAAAATCTTTTTAAAATAATTTTTTTAAAAAATCTCATAAGATTTAAATCATTTTTCATAAATTACATATCTCAAAAAGTACGACACTTTCAGAAAAACCAATTATTAAAAACGCGTATATAGCTTAAACAAAAAAAAAAAAAAAAAAAAAAAAAAAAAAATTTCTTTCTAAATATATCTCGAAAAGTACGAACTTACAGAAAAACCAATTACACATGTGGAATCAGCGTAAGTAGTAATAAAAATATATATATATATATATATACTATCGAAATAAGGGGCTCGAGGCGACGGGGCGAGAAGGGGAGTTTTTGATACCCCGTACGGGGAGGGCGAGGAACCTCCGCTGACACGCAAATACCAAAGAGCGCGGGGTTCCGGAGACCCTCGCGGAGGGGGGAGATAGTCCCTACCCTGTCGTTCCCCGGAAGGCGAGAGACCCCCGACGCCTGCCTTTATCTTTGCGGTTTACCCTTTGGGTATTCCTTTAGTAAAAAAAAAAAATAAACTGACGGAGTCGTAAAACGTAAAAGGTCCTATATATTTTTGAATCATACCCGTTACCATTAAATTGGATTGTTAGTATCATATAATATACTAGAAATATATTATAAAAAAAAAAACAAAAAATTCAAAACTGACGGAGTCGTAAAACAGAAGAGGTCATATATGTATATATATATACTATATATATATATATATATATCTATGATATATATATATATATATTATTTAATATATATAATATATATATTATATATATTATATATATATATATTATATATTATATATTAGACTAAACGATAACATAAATCTATGAGCTTCCGAATTAAGATATTTAACATACTAATGGCTTATATTAAAATCTCTTAAACAACAACAAAACAAAAAAAGGAAAAAACATGAAAAACAGAACGAAAAAAACGAAAAAAAACAAAGACAAGTTTTTAAGATTGCCAAGTAGAGCAAATGACCAAAGAATTAAAAAATAAGTATTTAAATTTTTTCAATTTATACAAATCGAACTTAAATTTGCCTCCAGAAACGATTTTCATTAATTAGTTTGTATTGATGTGTGTGTGTATACATATATATAATATATATATATATATATATATATATATATATATGTCCTTTATATATAGTATATAATATATATAATATATATATAAATATATATATAATTAATTTTAATATTAATATAAATAGATATAATTTATATAGAATAATATATAAAGATATAATATATATATTAAATAGTATTATATATACTCTAGTAATTATATTTAGTATATATATATATGCACTTGCCTTTAAAAGGAAGTTTCATAAAAAGACATGATATTGAAAATCGCAGAACGCTACCTGTGCAGCTCTGCAGTGTCACGTGTTAGCTAAAATTCCAATAGAAAGAGCGCGAGAGTTACCACAAGTTGCTTTTTTTATCATGTTAATTTTTATGTTAATTTTTTTAATTTTTTTTTTAAATTTAATCTTGGGTATTCTTTAGTTAAGAAAAAACTGTTATTGCAATTTGACGCACTATTGCCTGAAATACGAAAAAAAAACAAATCGATTAACATCGTTTCGTTCAATATATATAGGTTCTTCTTTATATATAATTTATATATTATAATATATATATATAATATATAATGTATATATATATTATACTATTATATATATATTATATATATATATATATATATATATATATATATATATATCCTCTGATGGACAAAAATCAGGGGGATTACCAAATCCCACCAGAGATAGGGAAAATTCCCAAGCCAGGTCCAATTCAAAAGCCGACATGACCCGTTACACGCCGTTTGAAAGTGTGGAAGTCAAAGGTACTTAGGAAAATGGATAAAGGGAGTGTGTTCCAGACTTTATCAGATTGAGCATAGAGGTTAAGTCTGGGGTTCGGAGTTAGATAGAGAGAGGATGAGAATGTTTGGAAAAGGGCGTCGCACGAGCCCTTGTAAATGAAGAATGTATTATGTAATTGGAATACGATGTAATAGCAATTGTGTAAAGAAAGTGACGTATCAATTCGAAGATTTGAAAAAAGAAAAACTCTAGACTTCAACTTTGAAGGAGAGTTGTAAATGGAATCACCTCAAACGTGTGAGGTATCTCCATAAAGGAGCGAATGACACTCCTAGAAAGACCAAGCAACTGGGATGGAGTGAACAAATTTTAAAGACGCCTGGGCACACTCAACCACTTAGAAGCTCGTTTAGAAAACGCTTAGGCACACTCAAACACTCAGGAGCTCGTTTAGAAAACGCCTAGGCACACTCAACCACTTAGAAGCTCGTTTAGAAAACTCCTAGGCACTCTCAACCACTCAGGAGCTCGTTTAGAAAACGCCTAGGCACACTCAACCACTTAGAAGCTCGTTTGGAAAGAGAATAATGTGATCCTTCTAAGTAAGGTCAGGATAAAAAGAAACACCGACACCACTTGTTTGTGTTCAAAGGAGATATAGTTAAGTGGATTATTATGCCGTATGGAAAGATGAAAGAAATGAGTTTTTGAGGTATTGAAAACAAACATATTCTCAATGTCGCAATTTAAAATCCGAGAAAGATAAAAGGTAAGCTGCTCCAAAGCAGCTTTCATATCTTGACCGACTTGCTGTTGGGTTGGATACCTTTCAAAATTAAAGGAATAATAAAGGCAGGAGTTGTCGGCAAAGGAGTGGATAGGTCAAATAGTAATAGGGAGAATGTCCTTAATGGAAGGTAAAAGAAGAATTGGTGATAGTACATAACCCTGAGGAACACCCCTATTTATAGCCTTAAGGGATGAACGGAGGAAGTCTATAGCTGCTCCAATAGAACGATCGGGAAGGAAACCAGAGAGGAGATCACACTAAAAAGAATAGAAACCCGAAATGAAGTTTAGAAATCAAAGCATATGTGTCAGGAGCCCAGGACCTATCAAAGACCTTCAATTTGTAAAGTGATAGAGCAAAAGACTCACAGAAATGCTGAAGGACTGAGGATCAGGAATCAAAGAGAAAGGAAAAAAAGATCATCAAAGATTTAAATTAATATTATCTTCTTCTTCTTCTTCTTCTTCTTCTTCTTCTTCTTCTTCTTCTTCTTCTTCTTCTTTCTTCTTTCTTCTTCTTCTTCTTCTTCTTCTTCTTCTTCTTCTTCTTCTTCTTCTTCTTCTTCTTCTTCTTCTTCTTCTTCTTCTTCTTCTTCTTCTTCTTCTTCTTCTTCTTCTTCTTCTTCTTCTTCTTTCTTCTTCTTCTTCTTTCTTCTTCTTCTTCTTCTTCTTCTTCTTCTTCTTCTTCTTCTTCTTCTTCTTCTTCTTCTTCTTCTTCTTCTTCTTCTTCTTCTTCTTCTTCTTCTTCTTCTTCTTCTTCTTCTTCTTCTTCTTCTTCTGCTGAGATTGAGATTTGTCTAAATCTTACTCTTAATGAGAGATAAGAAAACTTTGGAATGAATTATGTTAAAGCGATAGAACGAATGTTTGAGGGTTGAGAGTGGATCCTCTTCTTCCCGCACAGGATAAATGAGTGCATTTTTCCATCAGGAAGAGAATGTCTATATAAATAGATAGAGACAAAATAGTTTACCAAAGCAGGATGCAGCCTCGGAAGAACAAGTTTTGGGAATATATCTATATATATATATATATATATATATATATATATATATATATATATATATATATATATATATATATATATATATATATATATATATATATATATATATATATATATATATAATATATATATATATATATAATATATATATATATATATATATATATATATATATATATATGTATATATATATTTATATATATATATATATATATATATATATATATATATATATATATATATATATATATATAATATATATATATATATATATATATATAAGTAAAATGGTATTTTAATTTTATAAGGCTATGCATTTGAACAGAGAGAACTTAAATTATACACTCCTCTCCAATTTCCAATTCTAATTAATATGAGTATCTACCCATTTATCAATTTATCAATATATCTATCATTATCTAATATTCATTCTGATAAATAATTATTACCATTCTGTCTTCTTTGTGTATATATTTAATGTTCCATATTGTATTAATGTATAGCTAAAGTATAATTAAAGTATAATAAGTATAAGCAAAAGTTTATCTACTGTAAATATATGGTATAAATTTTTATCAAGTAATATATATATATATATATATATATATATATATATATAAATATATATATATATATATATATATATATATATATATATATATATATATATATATATATATATATATATATATATATATATATATATATATATATATATATAATATATATATATATATATATATATATATATAATATATATATATATATATATAAATTTAAATTAATATATATATAAAAATTTGTACTGCTATATAAAAATATATATATATATATATATATATATATATATATATATATATATATATATATATATATATATAATATATATATATATATATATATATATATATATATATATTATATATAGCTATATATACATATGAATGTTAAAAATAAATTAAATAAATATATATATATAAATATATATATATATATATATATATATATATATATATATATATATATATATATATATATATATATATATATAATATATATATATATATATATATATATCTATATATATATATATATATATATATATATATATATTACACTATTAACATTACAATTACAAAGTTGCTAACTCTGTCCATAAAAGGAAGAAAGAACTGATAACCTAATAATTTTTATTACAGATTCTTCTCAAATATTTTTCCCAAATTGGATTCTAATGTAGATATTATTATTACAAGAAGTGCTCCCAGTCTTATAATACAATTATTAATCGTTCCATATTTAGAAATGAAGTTCGAGGTAATGTGGACATTGAAAATCAAGAGCTATTAATATATATATATATATATATATATATATATATATATATATATAAATATATTTAAATATATATATATATATATATATATATATATATATATATATATATATATATATATATTACACTATTAACACATTACAATTACAAAGTTGCTAACTCTGTCCATAAAAGGAAGAAAGAACTGATAACCTAATAATTTTTATTACAGATTCTTCTCAAATATTTTCATTGGATTCTAATGTAGATATTATTATTACAAGAAGTGCTCCCAGTCTTATAATACAATTATTAATC
>JABUQX010019902.1:0-22500 GCA_015478945.1 Trachelipus rathkii
ATCTCTAACGAGCGATAATTTGATTTATTTACAGGTGCCCTACTTTTAGAGGGTATGTATACAATAATATGGCCTTCAACACACCAACAACACACACAATATAATAAATTAAGTATGATATATATATATATATTATTATATATATGAATATATATATAATATATATATATATATCTTATAATATATGTATATGAATTAGTATATATATATATATATATATATATTATATATATCTATATATATATATATATAGCTATAATAACATTAAACTTTCAGTGGTGATACAAGCGATTCATACTTTTAGGAATATATTTATAAACCTAAACTATTGGATATTTTCTTCATCAATCCAAAGGTGCTTTGAATCGAAGTCATGCGACATAATTCTCTTGATGTCATTTTATTCCATTTCGTTTAGAACTATTTTGAACCACTGTGAAAAGGGGCGCGGTTTTCGATTTTTTTATAATGTGGTTTACAATTTCACCGAATAAATAAAATGGCGGATTTTTTCACTGTATATAATATTACTATATATATATAATATAGATATATATATTATATTATATATTTATATATATATATAATATATATATATATAATATATATAAGTATATATATATATAGTATATATATATATATTATATATATATTATATTTATTATATATATATATAATATATAATATCACCAGTTCTGCTGTTTGACTGTCGGGGAAATCTATGGTGTAACTATGAATGTTGATATCTGAGTACGGTTCAGTATCATACGCCACATCAATACCTTTAACACTATTATATTATGAGATAAAACATCTATTCTATTATGGTCAACTTCACCTCACCTCTAATAGATTTTCACTATGGAATCAATGGTATCAGATGATCACATTACCATTTTCAGGTCATCAATGATCCTTGAGAATTCTTCAACGAAATGACAAGGTCTTATGTTATGTGCCTTACAGTTGGAATAACAGGCAATGTATCGGCACCATTCGTTTGACGAATAGATAATACAAAAGATACAGTCGTGTAGGAATGACTAAATGGATCGCCGTGAAAGATATTGCCAAAAGCTGTAGGGCCGTATTGGAAGGAGCACGTGCTATGGAGTTATAGGCTCCGCTGTGCTGTCTTACCTGAAGAGACGTTCTAAATAATCAGCTCAGTCTATAGATATTATTGTATGAGCCAAGATTCATATAATAAGTAAACAAGATTCAACATATCTCTTATATCAAAAGGTCGATATAATCTCGCATTAATGAAATAAAAACATGTCAGAAGGATTTATGTCATAATTGAAAGCTAAACTGATAACGCATGTATACATGGAGAGGTCTATTTCAAATTGAATATGAAGCCGTATAATAAATACTTCATGGGCTCAAAGCCCAGAAACAAAGAGTATAATATATATAATCAGGAATACTATATAATTAATAATAATGAAATGATATAATATAATAATATCATAATAATAGTCATAATTATAATAATTAATTAATAATAATGATAGATAATGATAATATGAATAATGTAATAATAATAATAATAGATAATAATGAATAATAATTGAATAATAATGATAATAATAGTTAATAATAGAATAATGAATAATTAATAATAATATAATAATAATAATACTTAATAATAATATAATATAATAATAATTACAAATAATAATCAATAAATAATAGAAAATAATAATAATAATAATAATAATGTACAGTAATGAGTGATAATACTATTATACTAATCATAAATACTTTTATATATAATTTATATATATTATAATATATATTATATATATATATATATATAATTAATATATAATATATATATCATATATTTATTATATATATATTATTATATATATATATATATATTATATATATATATGTTATCATATAAATATACTTATAGTGCTTACCCGCAACGTAATAGCAATAATAAAACCCCTAAATGTATTTTCTAATGCTGGGATTCGATCCTGAACCCTAGCAGATGAACGGATCGTGCAAGTGTTTGACCACTAGACTACGAGCTAAAGGAAGAACTTGTTGATACTCACTCTGATGATATACCCCACAAGGAGATCACGAGGCTTTTTCTCTCACTCGTGCGTAGGGTCAAACAGGGTACGGCGCATGGTGAATAATAATAACAATAGGGATGAAGAAAATAACACTAATAGTCATACCGCAACGTAAAGTAGTAATGAATAAACCTAAAATGTATTTTCACATGGTCTGGGGATTCGATCTTATCCGGTTCAGTATTCTCACATTGGCGGTACCCGTTTGACCCTAAAGCCAAGTGCGAGCGGGAAGGCCCGATGATCTCCTTGGTGGTTGTATATGGAGGTATCGACAAGTTCTTCTTTTAGCCCGCCGAAGCGTCGCCATCATCCAGGCCCGGGCGCTCACAGTGGAAGGTGTTGCCCAGGATGATCCCAGGCTGTTGAAAGTACATTTAAGAGTTGTATATATTATATATATATGATCTGTATATATATATTATAGTTCTTTTATTATTATATATGGATATATATATATATATATTTATAATATATATTTATATATATATATAATATATATATTATTAATATATATATATATAGTATTATATTATATACCATGCTCGACATGTTCTGTACACGCATATTGGGTCTCGCGGGACTTCAGATTTAAAGCTTAGTCTTTAACCAATGCAATACTATTATATATTTAGTTTTGATATTTATTCATTTCCTTAATTAACAAGGTTTTTCATCAAACCTAAAAAAGCTCCCGCTCAGACACCATAGTCTGTTTACAGGATAGATCATCAGCGTAAATAGATTCTCTCCAATGTTCTCTAAGCTGGTAAATAAATTTTTGTACATCTATCGAGGTTAAGAACTGTTCAATAATAGTTTCAGAATGTTGGTTACATTTTGTTTAAATGTATGAATATCTGAATAAATATAAGATACGATACAGAGATTAGGCACATTTCGTTTTCTTCCTTTGTTAATATTTTCCCCTACCGTACTCAAGACAAATATTTATGTGAGGTAATAGTCAATATAAAAGAATCCTAAGATGTAAGTTAAATTCACGTTTCCTACAATATTGCCATTTCTACATCATTCATGAATGTATTCTAGAATATGTTAGAAAATAAAGTAAATTGCTTGGTACCATCGTGCTCCGCTTCTGCCATAATGTTACTTCGCCGGTTTAAAACATTGCTGATTAAAGTGCTCCATAGCCAATTTTCAGCATGTTGAAATATAAAAGTAATTATCTGAACTCATAAAACACCGCCTGTAAACTAGAATTATCAGAGTGATCAGTACAACAGTATAATAATTCAAGAGCCATTTGGATTTCATTTAATTTTAGTATTAGACACACCACAGCCTGGGATCTTGTTACCTAATAGTTAATGTCTTGTATAGGAGGTATATTAGTTAAGAAATATGATGTTGTCGTTGAAATACAGTTGAGGATACAATAGAACATTTTTAAGACTGAACGCAAACTTTTTACCCCGTTTAAAAGCTGACGCGATGTATGATTTTAAATAAGTTTAGAGGAAGAAGATAGGAATAATATTATGACGAAATAAGATTTTAAAGAGATTATAATATTCTTAGCCAATCATATGAAATGTAAATGCCACATACGGATATTACCCCCTATGTAAATAAAGGATTCAAATAGCATGCAAAGTCCTAAATATATAATATATATATATATATATATATAATATATATATATTATTTATATTATATTATATTATTATATAATATATATATATATATATATTATATATATACTATATAATATATAATATAATATATAATACTATATATATTATATCTATTTATATAATATATATTATATATATATAATATTATATATATAATATAATATATATATATATATATATTATATATATATATATATATATATTATATATATATAATATATATATATATAATAAGTACTTAAAAAGGAAATATCTAACATCGGAGACAAACCCGGGGTTGATACCTCTTAGTAAGGGTGGAGAAGCCCCTTAAGAGGTTATCCGAGGCTGAGTAGATGGGCGAGGCATTACCTCTCCGGAAGGTATGGCCTTCGTACTTCCTTCGGGGATGGCCCATTAATGGACTTCTCACCTTCAAGGGGTGAACCCCGGTCTCGATGGTAATGTATTCTTTTTAGGTTCTTTTATTTTATTATTATTATTTATTATATATATATTTATATATATATATATATTATATATATATATATATATATAGTTATATATATATATATATATATATATATATTTTATATATTGATATATTATATATTATATATATATATATAATATATATATTATATATAATGATATATATATATATTATAATATCAATACACGTTAAATATTGAAAGCCATTTGGATTTTTTTTTATGTAAAAGTTTCTGAAGCCCTAAAAATGAGTTCTACAACATTAAAAACATACATAAATACACCTATATACCCAATGGGTTTGGCTGGAGCAGAACTCTAATCTGGCTACGGTAACAGCTCCGGCTCCGGCCTCCGGCTCCATATGCTCCGACACTTAAATTTAACATCACTAGTCTATTTCATTCATTCTCTTCAAACCGCCCTCGTTTACTTGCCCCTTATAGCTCTACATTTCGCCTTCTAAGTCCTTTTAGGATTGGGGAAGACAGGTTCTCTTTTGGGAGTTAGCGGCATGAAAACACTCGTCAGTAAAGTAATACATAGATTTGGGACCCCAGGTTAGAAACCGCAAACCGCAAAGATGCACCTGTTATTACACAGATGAGCACAGATGCGGACTTTATTGAATAGTACACCCGATATTAGTGTCTACACCTATGGTTATAAGGTGACGGGGATGATTCGTGTATATTAGAAGAGATGCTAGAATGCTTCCTTGTATGGGTTAGCCCCCCCCCTTTTCTAGCCTTTTTCTAGCATGAAATATACTACGTCAGTAGAAAACACCGATATTATGTTATTTCCAAGTGTTTAAAGGTAGTGGAACGATTGGTGTATTTAGAATGATGCTAGGATCTCTTCACGAGTTAGTAACACACACCCCTTTTCACTTAGCATTGTTCTAGGATGTATTGCTCTGTCATAGAATATCACCACATATTGGTGTCTAATCCTTTGTATAAGGGTATGAGGATTGATTGGTGTATATATTAGAATGATGCTAGGTTTGGCTTCCGGTCTACGAGTTATACCCACCGGCCTTTTCTAAGACTTCTAGTGCGATAGTATCGTATGTGACGGAATAATACGATATGGGCTACTCGATTAGTACATATCGAACTGCGAATCGATTCCTGTGGTTTACGGGACGGAATGTTAATTCCTAAGAGTTAGGTCATTAGATAGCTTATGTTTAACTAACCGCGCATAGCACACCTTTCACTGGATACAGACCAGGTGACAGTGAGGAGTGATTCCTACTCCCCTTTTCTAATGTACTTGTTGCAACATTTTTTGTTTCTGGAGCTATGAAGCCGAACTCGGTGTTGTCTACCCTATGTTATAAGGTATTGCGAGTCGATTGCACTATTGCCGAGCGTGACGTTTTGGCCGTTGATTGTTTTTAAGAACGCACAACATGCGTTTTTCGTGGCCGGCTTACCTTTCGTCCAAAACATATCATGACGGGTGTGTCAAACAGGGGTAGAATGTCTTAAAAATGAGATTCCGGTAGTTCTTTCGAACGCCGAAGTCCCCCTGGCCCCACCGGGGTCATTTATTTGGTTATAACAACACAAATGTATAACCTTAGCAAAGAAGTGGTTAGAGACATTATACTCTTTCAAATTTGGCATGCTTCTTTATATTGTGCAATTGTTAGTCCATGTTTTCAAGCAGTTGAAGAGGTTAAGGGGGATTGGGGTCCCGCCTGAAACCTAAGAAATGGCTTAGAAAGCTTGGAAATTTGGTGAGTGTATAGAGGAGAATAAATGGAATAGAATGGCTATGTTAAATAATTCTGAACCATATTAGGGCGGAGCCAGGAGTTGGTGTGCGGGTGCCAGAATGGAATTCCTGGCTCAAACACATATTAGGAAATGAGGTGGTCTAATCCTCTGTTTTCAATGTGTAGAATTCATTTTTGAGGTTTCAGTTGGCCAGCTGTTTCTAGCTCTAGCATGAATGTCTACATCCTAGATACCCCTAATAATTAGTGTATACCCAATGTTAATAAGTACGTGGATGTCGATTGGTGTATATTAGAAGGTGTTGGGATGCTTTCCTTCTACGAGTATAGTACCAACCTTTCTAGCATTCTAGCTGACTTCCTAGATCATAGAATAACCTTAATATTGTGTTCTACCATTGTTTTGAGTATGATGATTCGATTGGTGTGTATTAGAAGTTGTTAGGAGGGTTCCTTCCTTCTATTTAGTACCTACGCTTCCTTTTTCTAATGCAAGTATTCAAACTTTGTTATTTTCCGAGTAGCAGAGTTGAACTGGTGTCTACTCTATGTTTGGAGGTATGCGTTGTTGATTTTTGGCATTAACCGAGTGGATGGAGTTTCCAGCTTAGGTCTTTTGCAACCGGTGTTGCGGGTGCTCATATATATATTATTTTTTTGGTTTTTAAGGCTTTTCCCTAGTTAAGATTTCTTCAACTGGCTACCATGGTTGTTGAAGGTGCCGGTGGCTGGGTCCAGGTTTTCCCGCGCAAGCGTTCAAGGATGGGGAGGCGGGTTGAGCCCCCAAGACCAGAAGGACTTAGAAGGTTGAAAATTGGTGGGAATCTGAAGAGAATAATGAATAGAGTAATGAGTTTATGTATCGGAACACATGGGTGGGTGGGCGGAGCCAGAGCCGGAGCCGGAGCCGGAGCGGAGCGGAGCCGGAGCCGGAGCCGGAGTTTGTGATTGCGGAGCCAGAATGGAATTCTGGCTCAGCTGCATATTGAGTCATTGATGTGTGTTTTATATGTTTCAAGGCTAGGGTTTCATAACCCAAAAATGAGTTTGAGGACCCTTGGGGGACTCAATGGAAGAGAAGGAGGAAAAAAGAAGTAAATATGGAGAAGAAGAAGAAGAAGACAGAATGGAAGAAGGAAGAAGAGAAGAAAGAAGAAGAAGAAGAAAGAAGAACGAAGAAGAAGAAGAGAAGAAGAAGAAGAAGAAGAAGAAAGAAAAAAGAAGAAGGAAAAGAGAAAAAGGAGGAGGAGGAGGAGGAGGAGGAGGAGGAGAAGAGGAGGAGGGAGGAGGAGGAGGAGGAGGAGGAGAGGAGGAGGAGGAGGAGGGAGGAGGAGAAAGAAGAATGAGAAGAAGAAGAAGAAGAAGAAGAGAAAGAAGAAGAAGAAGAAGAAGAAGCAGATAATCTACTAATGGGCATATACGAGTATATGAGCGGAGGGAGCCGGAGACGGAGCCGGAGTTTGTGATGGCGGAGCAGAACTGGAATTCCTGGCTCCAGCTGCATATTAGGTCAAATGAGGTGTGTTTATACATGTTCAAGGAATAGATTCGAATTTTGGAGTTTGTACCCAAAATGCAGTTTGAGGACCCCTTGAGGGGGTCGCTAGCTGAAAATAAGAAGAAAATTTCCAGAGTGAGTTGTTGAGAGAAAAGAATGAAAGTTCAATAAGGTAGCTCAAATGAGTCATTGGAGTATTGTACGACGGTGAGGGCGCTGCGGTGGCCGAAGTAGTAATAGTATGGGTTATCCACCATAATATTATGTGTTTATATATGTTTTCAGTGATGTTACAGTTGAATAACATAGTTTCAATACACTCAATGTTGTCTAGGGTCTCCAATTGAGAGGGGGGTGAACCCCAAATGGGGTTTATTCCTTTTAAATGAAATTTAAAAGGGTCTATGTTATAATCATAGATACGCTCTAGTCAAGCCTATTGTTGCATAAATATATGTACTACAGCCTAATTGCATAAATATATGTTAGCAACAGCACTATTTTGTACAAATATATGAACTAACACAGAGAATTAAGCTGGTACTTCTTAGTCAGATACCAATGGCTTCATATGGTTGCACAATGAGAATTTCAAGTCCCAAACCTTGCGCCCTCGACTTGTTTATGTATGTATATAAAGCGTGTGTGTGATATGTGTGGTATGTGTGTGTGATGGGTGTTGTGTGCTGGTAATGTGTGTATGATGTGTATGTGTATGTTTATTTAGAGATCACATAGTCTTGCATTTTTATTTCAAACTGAGGCCAATTTTATTATATAGAAAAACGGGCCCTGTTTTCATTCCAAGTTAGAAGTAAGTTAAAGTCAGAGTAAAGTTCAAGTTTGATATAAAGTTAAGTTTAGTTAAATTTTCATGTCGAAGGATAAGATTTAATATTTTATCCAATGTATTAAAATACAATGTTCCACAAAACAAATTTGATAAAACCTTTTTTTTTTTGAAAAACATTTTTTAACATACATTGTTTTTCGAAAGATGTCCAATTTCCATGAAAACATGCTTTTTTTTAATGGACCCTAAGCAGTAAATGCATTAAAGCAGTAGAGCAACAGCCTCCGGGGGCCAAAGGTGCCCACCCGGTTCTTCTGTATTCCACACTCATTTTTATGCTTTTACTGCTTTACATATTTATTATAAAAAATAAATCTGTCATCTCCATAAAATTACAAGAGAAACATTTGTATTCACATTAACCCGATTTTCTAAAATTTTTAAAAAAACTTGACTTAAATAAAATATATTTTAAATTGTAAAATTTAAGAGATAAGACCTCTACTTTAATATATATATATATTATAGTATTATATATATATATATTAATTTATATATATATATTATATATATATATATATATATTTATATATTATATATATATATATATTATATATATATATATATATATATATAAGTAAAAGCTTACGAAGGAGCCGGTGGACTTTAGAACAGACACAGGAGAAGGAAGAGTTTTTATAGTAAGTAGTAATAGTAGTATAGCAGTAGTAGTATAGTAGTAGGAGTAGTATTAGTAATAGTGTAATATAGTAGTAGTGTAGTAGTAGTAGTAGTAGTAGTAGTAGTAGTAGTAGTAGTAGTAGTAGAAATAGCTTCATTTATAAACTCCGTTTAACTATATCCTAAATATTCCATGGTACACAATTAATATTTTCATATTATTAGAGATACCTTTTACATTTTTCTTTACTAAACATAACTTTAATATTTCGGAATAGTGGTTTTCATTTACCTTAAACCTTTTTTTATATATGTCTATTTTTCTTTGTAAATTAATCATTACATCATCATACAAATGATTTTTTTTCATGCATAAAACCAACTATAATATAATATAAAAGCTCTTTGTATAAACTTAAACTAAATTACGTTCCTATATAACGAGCTTTTAATATATTATATATAGTATGTATTATATATATATATATATATGATATATATGATATATATAATATATATATATACATATATATATAGTTATAATAGTATATATATATATTATATATATATATATTATTACTATATTATGTATTTCGTTTTAGATTTGGAGTGGGTAGAAGGTTGTGCTCTGTTTTAAAGTGTTCTTATTTCCTAGGATGTAATATTTCTACCGTTGAATGTTTCGTCTTGTAATAAAGTCTCTATATGTGACATTGTGTTGCATTTGAGGTATAGGTTATGAAAGACTTTTTGTTAGTGCTGCTAATAATTTTGCAATGTTGCTGTTAAATTTAATGGTTGAAATGATACTAATATGAATGCATGGTAAGGCTAGGTTGAGTTTTTTTTTTTCTTTTTATAGGTAACGTTAACTGGTTTACAGTAACAATTTATTTATCGTTAGAGGATAGTATAGTTAGGTCTGGTAAATATTTTGTTTGAGTTTTGCTAAATAATTACTATCATAGAGAATATATATATATATTAATACTATATATATAATAATATATTATATATATAATATATTATATATATATATATATTTATATATATCTATATATATATTATAATATATATATATATATATTAAAAATATATTTAATATATATATATTATTATTATATATATTAGTATTAATAATTATATATTATATATATATATATATATAATTATATATATATTATATATAATATTATATATATATAAGCTCGATATATAGAACTTATTTTAGTTTTGCTTTAGATACAAGAGCTATTATTATTATTGGTTGTGTATTTATGCAGAAAAAAGATGGTTTTGTATATGATGTAATGTTTAAGTTTGCAAAAGAAAAATGAGAACATGATAATAATTTTAAGGTTAAATGAAACTACGTATTCGAAAATATTAAAGTTGATGTTTAGTAAGAAAAAATGAAATGTTTCTCAAGGATTGAAGAATATTTAAAGTTATGGAAAAGCTGAGTAACATTTTAATAAAAAGTTAAATGAGTTTCTATTACTGAGGCTATTTCTACTATTACTACTATACCTACTACTACTACTACTAATACTCCTACTAATTATACTATACTACTAATATATACTACTAACTACTCCTACTACTACTTGACTGCCTACTACTACTAACTACTTATCTACTACTACTACTAATACTACTAATACTCCTACTACTCTACTATTGCTACTAACTATCTATTGACTACTACTACAACACTCTTCTTCTTCAATATATGTCTGTTCTAAAGTCCAAAACCGGCTCCCCCCCTTTTGCATTAGCGCGCCCGGGGGGTAAGCTTTATACTTATATATATATATATATATATATATATAATATATATATATATATATATATATATATATATATATATATATATATATATATTCATATATATATACTTATCTATATATATATATATAGTAATTATATATATATATTATATATATATAATATAGTAATTATATAATATTAAGTATACGCGCATGTCCTTGAAGTGTTAAATTTAAATATCTTTATTTAAGTCTAAGTTTTTAAAAAGTTTAGAAATGTTAAATTGAAATAAAAATGTATATGATTGAACAGAAAAATAGTTATATTTTTTATTAATAATAAGTATGAGTAAACGAGTAAACGCAGTAAAACATGAGTTTGGGTTGGGGTGGATTTAAATAAAAAAACTTTAGACAAATATAAACTTACGGAATAAATAAAAATTAAAAACATGATGAGTAAATGTAAATTTAACTTAAGAAAAAAGGTAATATAAGAGAAAACGTAATGTTAATATTAAATATATGAAAAAATATAAATCTTAGCCTTCAACATGAAACTCTCACTTTGTAACTTAAACTCTAATTCTAACTCCAACTATAACTCTTACTCATTCACTTTAACTCCAATACTGAAGCAGGTCTTCTATAAATTAAATGCATCAGTTTGAAATAAAATGTAGACTATGTGTATACGACTTCTAAATAAACTAACATAAAAACATAACCACATATCCATGCAAATAGCACCTACAATACCACCACATATATATATCCACAGCCTTGATATAGCTACATTAACAGTCGAGTGCAAGTTTAGACTTAAATATCTCAGATTGTGACATTGAAATATTATTGTGTATTGATAGAGAGTAACTTAAGTTCTCTGTGTTTACGTTTATTATTTGTACAAATAGGGCTGTTGCCTAATATAGATTTTATGAAACCTGGCTGTTTTGTAACAATATTTTTGCAACCTAGGCTGTTGATAGAGTTAAGTATATGTATTATTACTATACCTTTTAAAATTTCATTTTAAAAGTAATGATTTATGTTCCTCTCAATTGGAGACCCTAGACAACATTGAGTGTATTGAAACTATGTTTTTCATATTCTACATCATGGAGAACATCTATAAAACATTAATATTAATGGTGATAGCCATATTTTACTAATCGCACGCACGGCTGCAGCACCCGGCCTGACGTGCCGGTCAATACCCTCCCCAAAATTGAAAAAAATTTCAAATTTTTTTTGATATACCTTAGAACTTCAATCTCTTCTCTCAGAACCTACTCTGTAATTTCTTTTATTTTCAGCTGAGGAACCTCAAGGGGTTCAAAACCTCATTTTGGGGTTAACAAACCCAAAATTCGAATCTTGTACTTTGAAAACATATATAAACACCTCCAGTTGACCGTCATATGGCAGCTCGAGCAGATTTCCAGTCTGGTCGCCCATTAAATCCGGCTCGGTCGGTCTGACTCGTTATATAAGCTTCTTTTCCTTCCCTTCCTTCTTCTTCTTCACTTTCTTCCTTCTTCCTCTTCTTCTTCTTCTTCTTTCTTCTCTTCTTTTTTTGGCTTCATTCCCTGTTCTTTTTTTTTCTTATTTCCTTCGAACTACTTTTCTTCTCTTCTTTGCTGCTACCATTTTCCATTCTTTTTCTTCTTTCTTTTCTTCTTCTTCTTTCTCTTCTTCTTCTTTTTCTTCTTCTTCTTTTACCTCTCCCTTTTTTTTTCGTTTTTTCTACTTTTTTCTCTTCTTTTTCAGCCTGACTCCCCTCAAGGGGTCCCTCAACTCATTTTTGATATATGAACCCAAAATTCCGGATTATATACTTTGAACATATTAAACAACACATAATTAGACTAAATTGCATGGGCCAGAATTATTCTGGCTTCCGCAAACAAGAACTCCGTCTCCCGGCTCCGGACTCCGGCTCCGGTCATGTGTTTCAGAACAAAAAATCATTAATCTATTCATTTATTTCTTCTATTCAGCACAATACCCTCAATTTTCAAACCTATTTTTGGTTTTGGGGGGGCCGCTCAGACCTCCCTCTGTTGCACGCGCGCGGGAAACTGGTGGAACACATGGTAGCAGTTTGAAGAGATCTCTTAACTAGAACGCCTTTAAAAACAACAAGAATAATTATAGCACGCACCCCGGTGCTAAGACCAGGAAACTCGATCCACTCGATAATGCCAGAATCAAACGGCATACTGAACCTAGAGGTAGACAAAAGTTTCAACTTCAAGTCGAAAATAAAAGTTGAATACCTTGCATTAGAAAGGAAGGTAGGGGTACTAAATCATAGAGGAAGGACCATCCTACAACTTCTAATGGCACAACAATGGATCCTCATACTAAAAATGAAGAGTAGACACTAATATATGTTTATTCTATGACGTAGGATGTCATAGGCTAGAAGTGCTAGAAAGGGGATTGGGTATACTCGGTAGAAGGAAGCATCCCAACACCTTCTAATATACACCAATTTTCCAGTTCTTAGAACACTGGGGTAGAAACTAATATTGGGTGGTAATTCTAGGATGTAAGGAATTCGTGCTACGCGATCATTTTGGGCTTCTGATTCCACAAAACAATTCTACAACATTGAAAACATAGATGTAGACCCTATTTGTCTTATGTGGTTGGAGAAAGGAATTCATTCCTGGCAACGCACCAAACACTCCGGCTCGGCTCTATGAGGTCGCAATTAATTACATAGGCCATTCTATTTATTTATTCTTTTCTATACATCCAAATTTTCAAGCTTTCTAAGTCCATATTTTAAGTTTTGGAAACGTAAACGGCTTTAATTTTAATGGGAGACACAACAATGTTGCCAAATATAAAGAAGGCATGCCAAGTTTGAATACGATGTCTTTAACACCTCTTTTGCTAAGGTATGAACTTTTGTTCTTTTGAACAATAAGCCCTCTGGGGCCATAAGGACTCTGGGGTTCGGGAAAGTAACTACGGGATCTCATTTTTGGGACATTCTACCCCTGTTAGACACCCGTCATGATAGGTTTTTGAGAAGGGTTAAGCATCTAAGAAAAACCGCATGTTGGTGATTCTAAGACCCGCAACGATGAAACGTCACGCCTTGGCAATAGCGGAATCGACTTGCATACCTTAAAAATACCTAAGGACACGAGCTTGGCTTCATAGCCTCAGAACAAAATGTGCACCAGTTCATTAGAAAAGGGGGGTAGGTGTATCTAATACTATTTCTTTTTTTTTTTGTTTTTAGGAGTTGATGATTCGTCGCTAAACACAGGAATGTTCCAGAGTGTGATTATGTATGAATCGATACCAATAATAGGTATATTCGTTACATCGATATATCGCACTAGTAGTCTTAGAACAGGGGGTGGGGTCTAGCTCGTAGACACCAACTTTAGCACATTCTAATAACACCCAATGATCTCATACTTATAACTATGGGATAGAACATATTTGGTGTATTTTAAGACAATAACATTCTGATAAATAAATAAATAAGAAAGGGGGGTGGGGTAACTAACTCGTAGAAGGAAGCATCTAGAATTTTTAATATAACCAATCGATTCTTATACCTTATAACATAGGGATAGACTATATCGGGTGTATTCTATGACGTGGATATTTCATGTAGAAAGGCTGGAAAGGGGGGTTGGGGCTTACATCTACAGGAAGCATATCTAGATTTCTAATACACACTAATCGATTACCCGTACCTTATAACATAGACACTAATATCGGGTGTATTCTATCATATAGTCGGACGTGCTAGAAGCTAGAACAGGTGCACTTTTGCGTTTGCGGTTTTCTAACCTGGGTGCCAATTATGTATTACTACTATCGTCTACAATGATGTTAACACATATAAAGAGGGGATTAAAATTTGAAGTGTATATGATGTCTCTAACACACCCATTATTAGGGTACGTCTCTTAAGGCCTATGTTGTCATTTTAAATGGCCACGTGGATCACCCGTTCGGGAAAGTAACCCTGGAATTCCATTTTCGGGATGTTTGACCCCTGTTTGTTAATTGTCATGATATATTTTGGTCGAGGGGTACTTCGTCCTCCAAAAACGCATACTGATGCGTTCTAACAACGCAACTGTTAAAACACCGCTCGCAATGGGGATTGGACTGCCCATTACTTCTATTATTTGAGCTCAGAAATAAAAAATAGACCATGTGTTCTAAAAAAGTGGGGTAAGGATACAAATTCTGCTAGAAGTGATCCGATTCCATTACAAACTAGCAGAATCGATTCAGCATCGTCGATTATATATGAATCGACACTATGCTCGGGCATATTCGTTGAGGTAGATATACCAAGCTAGAAGTGCTAGAAAAAGTGGTAGGGGTATGAAATCATACTAGAAATAATCCGATTCTATTATACACCACTGGAATCGATTCCTTATACATTAAAATATAAGAATCGATATTGTCCTCAGGTCATCTAGCTCGAAAAAATTACCGTGCTAGAAATAAGTTAGAAAGATAAGCGCTTCGAGGCGTGCTAGAATTTTCAGTCCTGATGTGACGTGTACTACTAGCCCCTACGAAAACAATATCATTTCATCCCTCGAACATCTATTTATGTATCAAAGAGGCTAACTGTGATTTTTTTTTATTCGACCTCCCGTTCCGTGAAGCCGTTAAGTAACTTTAACCATATATATATATATATATATATAATATATATATATATATATATATATATATATATATATATATATATATATATATATATATATATATATATATATATATAATATATATATATATATATATTAATGGGTGATCAGAACGTATACACATGTTTACGACAGCCGCAGCCGCAACCGCGGTTGTCACTGATCTTCACAACCGCAATTGCAACGGCGGTTGTCACTGGTCTTCACAACCGCAATTGCGGTTGTCGGAAGTTATCTTTTCAAAAATATCTCTTATGCTATCAAAACTTTCTTATCTCTTTATTATATATATATATATATATATATATATATATATATATATATCTATATATATAACTTATATATATATATCTTCTTTATAATATAATATGTATATATATATATATATATATATATATATATATAATAATATATATATACCATATATATAACCATATATATATATATATATATATATATATATATATATATATATATATATATTAACTCTTTATATATATATATATATATATACTATACTATACTATATATATATATATATATATATATATATATATATATATATATATAAACAAAGGAAAACACAATAAACGTGTAGATATGGTATTATTATAAATCCCACATAAAGAAAATAACAAAAGAAAAATTGCAAAAACCACAGACTAGCTTTTCCAGAGAGGACACCACCTCCTGCATTCAGGCTCGTTAAAACTTCAAAGAACAAGGACAAAATAATTGTGTTTCAAATAGTTGGTTTAAAGTGATATTGAAAGATGTTTCATAAAATACGATTTTTAAATTTAAAAAATAAAATTTTGTAAATTCAACAATAAAATTGGCATTTAAAACACTCACCAAGAATATTGGCATTTAAAGCATTAAGATTATTTTGTGAGCGTCTATGACGGGAGATATCAGCTCTATATTTGTAACATCGATCCCATGTTCCTTCTCTTCTCTATGCTTTTGCAGGGATGAGTTACGGTCACAAATTTTTAGAGAGTAAGAATGTGGTATAGGTATGTATCTTTTAAAATAAAGATAATAGTGCCTTTTCCAACTGACAATTTTAAAAGATACATACCTAAAGATTTTATGCTTGTTTCAGGTGTCCCCAACACTACTAAAAAAAATTCCTACAAAATTTAAAATATGAAGATTCAGAAATTAAAAATGTTGGTGTCTATAAGAACCCAGCAAAGATTGAGGTTCTTTATATATTGGAGAAACATTGGATTTGAAAAGAAGAAAATACCAACATTCTTACTCTCTAAAAATTTGTGACCGTAACTCATCCCTGCAAAAGCATAGAGAAGAGAAGGAACACAGGATCGATGTTGCAAATATAGAACTGATATCTCCCGTGATAGACACTTACAAAAGACAATTATCAGAATTTTTTTAATTAAGATTGTAAATAATTTTAATGTTTTAAATGCAAATGCTCTTGATGATTTTACCAATTTTATTCTTAAAATTTTTCAAAAATGTCTTATTTTATGAAATATCTAAATAACATCACTTAAACAACCAACTATTTTAACAAATAATTTTGTCCTTAATTTTAATAAAGTTTTATTTACGAGCCTGAATGAGGAGAGGCGGTATGTCCTCTCGAAAGTATAGTTCGTGATTTTTGCTATTGTTTTATTTTATTTCTATTAGTTTATAATTATATATATATATATGTAACATATATATATATATATATATATATCTCCATATATATATATATATATATATTTAAATATATATATATATATATATATATATATATAATATATATATATATATATATATATATTAATAATAATATATATATATATATATATATATATATATATATATATATATACTATATATATATCTATATACTATATATATATATATATATATATATATATATATATATAACTATATAAATGTGGATCATTAGGCTTACTGTCACGTTTTTTTAACAGTAGGAACTGATTGGTAGGAGAATGGATTTGGTAGGACGTGCAAAGGAGGTTTAGTAAACGTTGATAAAGTGAGTTATGGTTGTGAGTGTGGACAGTCTTCAGAGTGAGAAGTTATGTTAGATGATGATCAGCTGGAACAAGAGTGTCTGAGTTTAAATCTTTAGGATATATGTTGGATAAAAAAGGAACGGATGATGCAGAGTGTAGTAGAGTAGGAAAGTTGCAAATGGCAGGAAGGTGGCTGGTGCAATTCAAATCGTTGGTGGATGTAAAGGGACTAAGTCTTTAATTACGCTAGGATCTTACATGAGGGTATGTTGTTATGTGTTAATGTCAGTGAGACATAATGGTCTGGAATAAGCAGTTTAGATTCAGTCTAAATATGTTCAGATGGACAATCTTAGGGTCGTGTTGGGCTGGAAGAATTGATAAGAGAAAAGAAATGAACGTATTACTCTGCGAGTTGTGTGGTGTGAAGAAGGGGTAAATGAGAGGAATAAATGAAAGTACGTTGAGATGGTTTGGTCATGTGGAATGGATGGATGACAGCTGGTTGGTTGGTTAAGCGGATGTATAGGTGTGAGTGTGTGGGGGGAAGCCCGCCGCGTGGAACGGAAGAAAAAGTGGATTTGGCAGAGGCGAGAAGAAAGGTGCATGATAGAAATGAATGGCCGGCTTTTCTGAGGGAGCATGGTTGTGGCCCACCTGGAGCCAGGAATAGTTTATTGACGAGATGCCATAGTGAGGGGTCCGTCGCGGTCCCGTGAAGCTCTGGGGTGGATTTTTCTGACTGCGTCTGACTGCGACGAGTTCACACTAAAAGGTATAAAGGGTGCGGTAAGGCTGGGCTTTTTTTCTGACTTGCGTGCTATTCTTCTACCACTTTTCTGTTCCCAGTGCATGCTAGGCACCTTACCCCCAGTCTTGGGGAGGAAGGGGGTGATGATGGTGATATATATATATATATATATATACCTGCCATATATATATGCTGCTCTATATATATATATATATATATATATATATATATATATATATATATACTCTGCTGCTGCATAACTACTCTCTCTACTATATATATCCTCACCACACCCTGGTAACTCTTGCAAACAGAGGCTAAATTCCACATTAAAAGACGTGAAATTAACTAATTTTGAAACTCTTAATATTCCTTCTCAGGTTCATGGAAACAGATTAATTATAATAATAATAATAATAATAATAATAATAATAATATTAATAATATATAATAATAATAATTATAATAAAAATAATTTAATTCTTATTATTATTATTAATTTTATTAATGTGTGTGTATTATTATTATTATTAATATTGTGTGTGTGTGTGTATTATTATTATTATTAATATTATTATTAATAGTAATTAGTAGTAGTAGTAGTAGTAGTAGTAAACAAGCAATTGTTAAATTTTGTTTTTATTGCGCAGCCACAAGTTGTTGAAAGGTGCCACCGGCACTGCGATTGTTTGAAAAAACTAAGAACATCAAAAGCCCATGCACTGTCTTGCAAAAATTCGGCTTAAACCATCATACCATACACACTTATATTAGCATATATATACATATATATATATATAACTTATCTTATATACTCTTATACTTATATATATATATATATATATATATATATATATATATATATATATATATATATATATATATATATATATATATATATATATATATATATATATATATATATATATAAAACTTATATAAAAAATAAATATATATATATATATATATATATATATATATATATATATATATATATATATATATATATAACCTATATATATTCTTCTTCTATATATGTATATATATATATGTATATATCACCATATATACCTTTTTATACTATATATGACAGTCAAGGATGGCTTCACCTGGGACTAGCTTTCAAGTGGTACCTCAATTATCACTTCACAAATGAATAGCTAATTACTACCCATCATTTTTACCTCAAAAACTTAGCTTCCCAAGAGAGTGAGGCCTGTTTGGACTCTAACTTTCCGACAGGCCTCCCCGCTAACACTCGGGTCAGAGGCAACACTGAATTATAAATCGGACATTATTAGGTATTCAAAGATATTTGTGCAATAAACGCAACAATTATTTGTATATTTGTAATGATCCTAAGTGGGTTTGAACCCTTACCGCTTGAGATGGTACTCAAAGAGAGTGTTGCCTCTTGACCAACGATAGCTAAAAACATCATTTTACCTCTAGCTTAGCTTCCCAAAATGAGTGACGCGTGTTATTACACCTAACCTCGATGGGCCTCCCCCGCCTTTACTTCAGTCCCAGAGCAATGCTGAGTGTTTAATCGGACTTTATTAGGTATTCAAAGATATTTGTGCAATAAACGCAACAATTATTTGTATATTTGTAATGGTTCTAAGTGGGTTTGAACCCTTACCCTTAAAATGGTAATCCAAGAGTGTTACCTCCTTACAAACGATTAGCTAATAAACCCATCATTTTACCTCCGAAAGCTTAGCTTCCCAAGAGGAGTGAGGCGTGTTTTGGCACCTAACCTCACGACGGGCCTCCCCGCTCCTCTTGGGAAGCTAAGCTTTCGGAGGTAAAATGATGGGTTTCCTTTTAGCTGTCATTGGTCAAAATAGCTACTCTTAAGATCTCATTCAGCTCAAATATCGATCTATGCTCGATAAAGTACCCTGACCCGGTAGTCATCGTCGGGATTTCATACGCCTCGCGCAGGGAAGCTAAATAGGTTTCACAGCTTGAATGATAATCCTCAGGAGTTCTTAAGTTGTCTATTAGAATATATATATATATATATATATGTATACATATATATATACTGCATATACTATATATATATATATATATATATACTCTCATAATATATGCTATATATATATATATATATATAACTTTGCTATATATATATATATATATATATATATATATATACGGTATATTAAGAGGTGTGGCGGATATCCGCATCATGGCGGATATCCTCAATTTTCTATCGCATCGCAACCTCATCCGCATTTTTACTATCCGCATCGCAACCTCATCCGCATAATTTTTTTGCGGATAGCGGATAGTATTCATCAATTAATTATTATGAGTGTCATTGTGTGCACTACTATATATATATATATATATATATATATATATATAACATATATATATATATATATATATATATATATATATATATATACCTATATATATATATATATATATATATATATATATATATACTATATATATATATATATATATATATATTCTAAAACAAACGGACTTTCAAGGATCACAGAAACAGTCATGATGGAGAGTCAAAGACCTCCAGCACTACATCTCTATATATATATATACTATATATATACCTCTCTTACATATATATATATATATATATATATATATATATATATATATATATCTCTGTGTGTGTGTGTGCTTGCTCTTTTTTGTTATGTAAAATCTCAATCGTCAACATGAATAGAGCAGGAAAATGACGATGCCAGACGTACGATATCTCATTCTTGTCACCTATTGCAATATATATATATATATATATATATATATATATATATATATATTTTTTTTATATATATATATATATATATATATATATATATATATATATATATATATATATATATATATATATATATATATAAAAATTTTTATATATATATATATATATATATAAATGAAATTAATTTTAAAATATTAGATATATTCGGATAATAATTAATAATTATTTCGATATCTGGCAACATTGTGTCAGACAAATTTGATTCAGTACGAAATACGCAATACAGATTAGTTGAATTGGACACCTTGTGAATGTATATCGCTAGGCCGTCTCGTCACTTTTTGATTTATTCCTTCATTTGCATTACGGTAGTTTTTTTTAAGAAATACGTAAATTCATTTATAGCGTGGTGTTATTTAAATAATAGAAATATAAAATTCATTATGGCTCCTAAAAAAAGTGAAGTGTGGGAATTTTTCGAGGATGTTTCTAAGGAACAAGCGCAATGTAAAATCTGTCAGATTAAACTCTCCCGTAGAGGCCGAGGAACTAGTAACTTGCGCACCCATTTGCAATATAGACACTCAGAAATTTATAAAAAGACTCAAGAGAGAGAAAAAGTTAAGTGCCCTCAAACTGAGCCGCAACTAGAAGCATCATCATCTTCAGTAGTAATTGTTGAGAAAAAAACTAGGCAGGAAACTATCATGAGCAGTTTCGACAAGTTAAAAAAGTGGGATAAATTTGATAAAAAAAACAAAGTCACTGGATTATAGTATTGCTGAAATGATTGTTTTAGACGATTTGCCCTTTAGTCATGTAGAGGATACTGGCTTTCAAAGATTGATGGAAAAAGCTTCGCCACAGTATGTTTTAAAACAAAGAAACTTTTACAGAGACTTGATTTGTGAAGAAATCTATTCATCGGTAGAAGATAAAATATCATCAATTGTATCTTCCCTAGCTGAGACATGTAAAATATCATTTACAATTGATGAGTGGTCTGACACCACCTCTGGAGTCTCTCTTTTATCACTCACTTGTCATGCAATTAACGACAATTTTCAAAGGCAGCACTTTGTACTTGGTGCACAACCTCTTTCAGAACGTCATACAGGGGATTATCTTGGAACAGTGTTTAAGGAAATGCTGAATAAATGGAACATTTCATTAAATCAAGTGCACTGTGTAGTGAGAGATGCAGCTACTAACATAAAAAGAGCTCTTAATTTGGTGGAAGTGAAAAATGTTAACTGCTTTGCACATCAGATACAGTTAGTAATTAAGAGTGCTATCATCTCTCAGAGATGCGTATCAGAGTTATTAGCCAAGTGTAGGTTAATTGCTGCACACTTCAATCACTCAGTTGCAGCTCAAAATGATCTAAAAAAAATACAGTCGAGGCTAAATGTTCCCCAACTTTCTGTAACGCAAGATGTTCAGACTCGTTGGAATAGTAGTTTATACATGCTTGAGAGGATGAGAGAAATAAATGAAGCTGTCTGCCCTTATGCTTCGAACAACACAAATTTGAAAGGCCTGACAGGTGATGATAATGCGATTTTAGGTAAT
>JABUQX010019902.1:27500-30000 GCA_015478945.1 Trachelipus rathkii
CCTTCTGTAAACCCTTATAACCGTAGCTCAACTTATGGCCAAGGAACTCTACGCTTCCTGATCCTATAACACATTTGGAGGGTTTTACCGTAAATCCGGCATCACCCAGTCGGGTAAACAAGACCTCCAACTCTCTAACGTGAGTTTTCCAGTCTTGGGTATGCACGATGATGTCGTCAATATAACATTTCGTGAATTGCATATCCCCGATTACGTTCCTTAATACCCTTGTAAGTGTTGCACCGGCGTTAACTAAACCGAAGGGCATCCTAAGGAACTCGTAATGTCCTTCATGGACTACAAACGCTGTTTTCTGAATGTCTTCTTTATGAATCGGGATTTGCCAATACCCTTTCGAAAGATCGAACTTCGAAAAGAATTTATCCTTAGCAAAATGGAAGAACAAGTCCTCCACTGTGGTCGTTGGCTCCGGGTCAAAAATCGTTATATCATTCAACTTCCTATAATCGACGCATACCCGGTTTGACCCATCTTTTTTCTTTACCACAACGATGGGGAAAGCGTAAGGCGAGTCTGATTTCTGTATTATGCCTAAATCCAACATATCTTGAATTTCCATCTTGATTTGCGGTCTAACCGAATAAGGTAAGGCATACGGTTTAGATTTTATAGGATCGCTGCTAGTGAGTATGATTCTATGTTTGGAATTCCTACAACACCCTGGTTTATCGGTGAATATGTTTGTATCTATGATGACTTCACTGGCTTCCTCGCTAATTCGCCCCCCCATAATTCCACCCGGGAGATCGAAAGAATCCTCATCGTCGTCCTCCAGTATTCCAACAGCGGCCAGTGTTGAATCCGCGTTCTCAGGGTTTACCTCTTCGATTCTTTCCACATATTTTTTTAGCAGGTTAATATGGTAAATTTTTACCTTCTCCTTACATTTTATCTTATAATTACAGCCACCAACTGCTTCAACAACAGCGTATGGTCCCTTCCACCTCATCAATAGCTTATTATAAGTGGTCGGCAACAGCACTAAAACTTTATCCCCTGGCAATAAGTTTCTGCATCTTACTCCCTTATCATAATGATGTTTATATCTGTCACGAGACCTCTCCAAATTTTCCTTGGCTATCTTCAGAGTTTCCTCTAATCTTTTTCTTAACTTGAATACGTATTGATAGGTATTTTCCACACCGTGATCCACTTCTTCCAGCCACAATTCCTTTAAAATTTTCATCGGTCCGCGTACAGTCCTACCGTAAAGGAGTTCGAACGGCGCGAAACCTGTACTTGCTTGCGGTGCCTCCCTATAGGCGAACAATAGAGGATTAATATATTTTGGCCATTGTCTCGGCTGTTCGTCACACAATCTTCTCAGCATTGTTTTTAGCACGCCATTGAAATTTTCGGATAGTCCGTTTGCCATTGGATGATAGGGGGAAGTATGTATCTGCCTAATCTTTAGTATTTTCGAGACCTCTTTCATTAATCCGGATACGAACTGAGTTCCAAGGTCCGATAATACCTCTTCTGGTATACCAAGGCGACTATAGATATCGACTAAAGCACCAGCCACAGTCCTGGAATCTATATTTTTGAGGGGAATTGCTTCGGGGTATCGTGTCCCGTAGTCAACGAGCGTCAATATAAATTTATGGCCTTCTTGTGAAGGGGGATTTATAGGACCGACCAAATCGATGGCCACCCTCTTAAAGGGTTCATTGATTATCGGTACCTTAGTTAATGGTGCGCCCGCCATTCTTATATTCCTCGAGGTTTTTTGGCATACATCACATGAACGGCAGTACCTAGTGACATCATCGTAAAGCCTCGGCCAATCAAAACACGTCCTTATCCTATCATAGGTCTTTTTGATGCCTAGGTGTCCCGCTAAAGGCGCGTCGTGGGCCAACTCCATTAGAGAATTCCTTATCTTATGCGGTACTACGACCTTTTCCTCTTGAATACCGTTACGGACTTCACACTTATATAATATACCCCTCTCTATTTTATACCTTCTATCGCCGACTGAGATTAGGTGGCGTATTCTCCCAAGTGTTTCGTCGGACCTTTGTAGGTCTGATAGTTCATTCCTCTTAATTTCCAACCCTTGTTCCGTGGATAACCTCATTTTAAAAGGATGTAAGGCGGAGTCATTCCTTCTACAAGCATCTGGATTCGATTCATCAGTGCTTGATCTAAGTAAACTACTTCCGATGGGTTCGTTTTGTCGATTCACCTCGTTTAAGGCGCAGGCGGGCTTTACCGACTCGTCATTGTTACAGATAACATCGTCGTCTCCCTGGATAATCCTGACACTAGTTATATCATTCCCATAATCATTGCTAGTAGTATCTTTAAAGTCCACCACTACCTTTGTTTCAGCGTCAATGACTTCGGGTCCGAGGGTACCTTCGATGTTTCCGATCGTTAGATCATACAGTGCGTCATCCAAGCAGAGTGCCTTTACCTCTCCTGTATAAAATGGCGTTTCAACAAAAATATGCGCTTCCGGTGCTATCCTTAGAAG
>JABUQX010019903.1:0-7500 GCA_015478945.1 Trachelipus rathkii
AGTTAATATAATAAAAATGTAAATATATACTCGTATATATTTTTATTTATGAAATAAATTAGAATTTGATCGCTAATGATCTTTTCCTCGAATAAATTGTGAAAAGAGTGCCAATATTTTAAGAGAAATTTGGCACTGCTTCTAAAACCGAGAGGCACTAACATATAAAATTCAAAAAAATAAAAATAAAAATATAAAAGTTATCAAATATAAAAAAAATTTGAAACGAAGTTTCGTAATTAATAGGAACTGCAAAATATACACTACCTTATTATTATTATTATTATTATTATTATTATTATTATTATTATATTATTATTATTATTATTATTATTATTATTATTATTATTATTATTATTATTATTATTATTATTATTATTATTATTATTATTATTATTATTATTATTATTATTATCATTATATCATTATTATCATCATTATCCTTATTTATCTTAATATTATTATTAATTATTATTATTATTATTATTATTATTATTATTATTATTATTATTATTATTATTATTATTATTATTATTATTATTATTATTATTTATTATTATTATTATTATTATTATTATTATTATTGTTTTTATTTTTTTTTTTTATTATTATTTATTATTATTATTATTATTATTTATTATTATTATTATTATTATTATTATTATTATTATTATTATTATTAGTAGGTAGGTTAGTAGTAGTAGTAGTAAGTGTAGTTAGTAGTTGTAATGGTGTTTGGCGGTTATTTTTAGTGTTGTTTACTGAAAAACTCCTTTTGATCGTCTTCTTTTCCCCTTCCCTACTCTACGTTTTCATTCTCTTTCCTTAATCTTCAACTCCTTCTGTACCCTTTCCTATCCATCCCTTCTTCTCCTTCATACCCCCCTCTCCACTCCCACCTTTTATTCTTCTTCGTCTCTCCCACCTTAATGTTAATCCATTCTGCCTACTCTTCATTCCTCCTTTTCTCTTCCTCTTCAATCTCTTTACCTTTTCTTTCTTATTTTTATCGTCTCTTCCCTTCATAACTTTCCACTCTTACTTCTCCCTACCTCTCTCCCTTGCCAAACTAAACCCTTACCATTAAAAAGCACCCCATTATAACATCAACTGAAGCCTCACTCACTGGTGGTAGGAGTGAGAATCGCTACTCACGCCCACCACCCGCCGGCCGCCGCCCTCCGCCCTCCGCCCTTCGACGGAAGGTGGAATCGATTGTATATGCAAATTCTGCCTTTGCCATTTAGTGTTTAATGCTCGAAACCGAAAATATTATATTTCATCCTCCTTAACGCAAATTATACATTGACTCCATTAATGAGAATCTCATTTAATACTCCCACATATTATATTATATATATATATATATATATATATATTATATATAATATAATATATAATATATATATATATATATATATATATAATATATATATATATATATATATATAGTATATATATTAAATATATTATACCTCTGGTGGGCCAAATGGCCAGAGGACACAGATCCACAGAGTTGGGTTAATTTCTGAATTTCGGATCCAGTTCAAAGTTCCGGAAGGCAGCTTGAAAGTGTGCAAATTGCAAGGTATTTTTGGGAAAGAGTTAAAGTAAGTTTGTTCTTAGACTTTACCAGTGGTTGTACATGTAGGATTTGAGCATAGCGGGTTAAATCTGGGTCCATAGAGTTAGAAGAGAAGGAATGCAGGACTGTGTAGAAAGGCGTGTGCCACGAACCCTCCTTCAATGGAGGAGTTATGCGATTGAAGGCAGTGAGGAGAGCAGGTGTAAGTTGTTGATTAGGGATTTAGAATAAAGAAAATGATGCACAATTCGACGATTAAAAAAAAAAGAGACTTGAGAGAATTAGTGTGAAGTACCGGAGGATAAAGACGAAAGTCCTAGACTTGACTTTCCACTAAGAGTTGTTGTGAATGGAACCACCACAGCTGTGTGAGGCAATTTCCATAAAGGTCATGAACAGAGGCAAGGCAATGGGGAGGCGTAAAGAAATTCTGAAGGCGCCTCAGAACACCACTTCTAGAAGTTTGTTTAAAGAAGAGAGAGAGAGAGAGATGACGAGAGAGAAGAGAGAGAGAGAGAGAGACGAGATGAGAGAGAGAGAGAGAGAGAGGAGAGAGACGACGAGCAGAGAGAGAGAGATCTTAGAAGCTTGTTTAGAAGGAGAAATAATGTGATCCTTTCTCTTTTTTACATTTAACCGTTTGCATCACCTCTTCATTTCACCATTCACTATTGAGATTCTAACTTCCTACTTTAGCACATCTTACATACTTCTCTTGTTACTGGCTAACAATGGCTTCCTTTTCATTTGATGTCCAGATTTATCAGTTTCATTGTGTTCAATTTCAACCTATTTATCTGCAAATGCTCTGAAATGTTTTTCCTTATTACCTTGTTCACTTAACTTTTCACTCTTAATTCTTCCCACTTCCTTCCTTACCTCTTTTCTCTCCATCCAAGCCACCACTAACTTAATCTTACATAGAACAACATAATGATCCGATAATCCCACCCACATCCCCTTCACTGTGGTTTAACACCATCACATACTTCCAACATCCCTTCTCATCAGCACCAAAATCCATCAATACTTTTCTCTTCGAACCATCTCTACTTACACGAACTCTAGTATACTTATGAATGCTCTTGTGTTTGAAGAAAGTATTACTTACACACATACCTCTCTCCTCACAGAAATCAATCACCCTCCTACCATTATCATTTTCTCCCGTCACCCCAAATTTACCTATTATACCATCCCTTTTCTGATCACCTATCCAACCATTTAGATCGCCCAACACAATCAATCTGAAACTCCTACTAGCCCCATCCAAAACAACATTCAGATTATCCCAGAATGTCGCATTCTCCTCAACATCACCCTCAGATGGACCATATTTTAGAACCACACATATCTTGACCCTTTCAAACTTAAATTTAACCATTAGAATTCAAGTACTCATACAAACAAAATCCACCATAGCTCTGTGCCACATGTCACTCATCAAAATTTCAACTCCTTCTCTCCCACTCTAATTCATCTCCAGTCCAGCACACACATTTCACACCAAACCACTCATCTTCACCGTTTCCTTTCATCTTTGTTTCAGTCACACCGAGCAAATCAAATTTACCCTTACTAAATACATCCATCACGTCTCTTCGACATTTATTCCTCTGACATTCCATGTACCCAAACGGTTTAGACAATTTCGCCGAAAGATACATGGCCGCTTACTGCGATCACGACCATGTCCAAGGTCTGCAATTCTGCAAAACCACCCCTAACAAGAGATAAGTGGTAGTGGTCAGCTAGCCCAACCACCACCGTCCTTTTAGTCTCCCTCTACGACACGCAGAACATACGCTGTGGGCAACTCTTTCTTCCCCACACATAGGGATATAAGGGAACGTCTGTAAAGTGTTGTTTGGAAGAGGAGTGTGCATATGAATGCAAAAGAGAAAGGCGACCCAATGGGCAGTGAAATGTCATGGGAAATACCCTACACACAATAAGGCCAATGAGAGGTGCTTCCGTCGCTTTGCTTCGAGTACGCTATTCTATATATATATATATATATAATATATATATATATATAATATATATATATATATATTATATATATATATATATATATATATATATATAATATATACTATATATATATATATTATATATATATATTTATATATATATATATATATATATATATACTAGTATATATATATTTATATGGATAGTATATTGTGCTGAGTGTATGTAGAGTATGCATGTTTATATAAAATAAACCTAAAAAAATCGTTCTAATCTTACATGTAAACATTAAAACTACTTTGAAGTATAAAAAATTGGACAAAGCTTCAACCTCAAAACGCAACAAACGAAAGGACGGAATCTTGATGAGGGACCCCCAAAGCGTTTTGGCGTTTAAGCGTTGTCAATTTTATATTTTCAGCGGTTATTTAATACTTATATATATATATATAGTATATATATATATAATATAATTATATATTTATTATATATAATAATATATATAAATATATATATAATAACTTTATATAATCATTATATATAAACTATATGAAAGAATATAATATATATATATATATATATATATATATATATATATATATATATAATATATATATTATTATATATATATATAAATATTATATTATATATATATATATTATATATATATATATATATATATATATATATATATATATACATATATATATAATATATATATATATATATATATATATATATATATAGTAAGTATATATAATATATATTTATATTATATATATATATATATTATATATATATACTATAATATATATATATATATATATATTATATATATATTATATATATTATTTATATAATATATATATATATATATTATATATTATATATATAATATATATATATATTAGTTATGACACACAAAATGGTCAGCAAAGTAAAAAGGTTCTAAAATCCCAAAAGGTAGCAAAAATTTAGTTTTTAAATAAATTTTTGCGACCTTTTGGGGTTTTAGAAGTTATATATATATATATATATATATGTCCTATTTATAATATATATATATATATATATATATATATTATATATATATATATATATATATATATTATTATTTATTATTATTATTATACAAAACTTATTCCGCTAAAGGGGGGTAGTGGTACGTGCAGCTTTCCCTAATTCATATTTCCTTCATCTCGCCCCCACCCACCTCCTCCATTCCATTCTATCTCTCGCCAACACCCTACCTTCCTCCACCCTCATCCCTCTCTCTTCCAGCATTTCCTTTATTCCATCCATCCACCTTCTTCTCGGTCTCCCCCTTCCTCTCCTTCCTATCCCCTCCGCTTCCCAAACTCTCCTAACCACCCTCTGTTCCTCCATTCTCTCCAGATGTCCAAACCATCTTAACATTCCCTTCTTCTCCGCTCTTCTCACCAAACCATTTTTCCAATCACATCTCTCTCTTATCACCCTATTCCTAATTCCTCTCTCTTTGCTAACCCCACATTACCGCTCTCAAACCCTTTTCTTCTCAAAACACTTCAGCTTCTTCTTGGGACCTAAGCATTCAACCCCCATGTTTTCACACCCCATAGTTACCGCTGGGAAAACACATATTTTTCCAAACATAACTTATTCTTAAGTTTATGTGATAAAATCCCCCCCCCCTTTCCATTATTCCTCAGACCACTCAATGCTCTTATTCCTTCTCTCCTACTCTGTGATCTATCTCTTCCTTCATCCCTCTTTTACCAAAATCCATCCCTAAATATCTTAAAAACCTTTACTTCTTCTAATACTACACCTCCTACTCTAATCTCTAAACCCCATCCCCTCATCTGTTTCTTCCTCCTCAAACACTAACACTTACTCTTTCCTGGTTTATCCTTAAGGACCCTTTTGTTTCCACACACCCTCTCAAACCTTCACAAATACTACAGCCCTTCGAATCTTTCGCCACTAAGGCAGATCATCCGCAAATGATCATGTTCACTTTCCCATCTATCACCCCTATCCATCAATTCCACCCCTCTCCCCTCCCTCATCATTCCTCTGCAGACACTCTCCATAAATAAATTGAAAAGCCACGGTGACATTACACATCCCTATCTCAACCCTCTCTTTACCCCAAACATCTCACTCTCCCCCCTAATACTCTCACACACATTCTGCTATTCCTATAAAAGGCCCTAATACCTTTAACTAATTTACCCCCTACTCCAAATTCCTCCAGCACCTTCCATAATTCCCCCTCTTCACTCTATCATATGCTTTCTCCAGATCAAGAAAACACCCGTACACTTTCCCTTTCCTTTCTATACCTTTCTCCACAAGCATCTTCATCGTGAATACTTGATCCACACACCCCCTTCCCACCCTAAATCCTCCTTGTTCTTTCCCCATTCTCCCCGTTAAATCTCTCACCCTCTCAATTAGTATTCTCCCATACACTTTCCTCTACACTCAAAAGACAAATACCTCTATAATTTCCACACTCCATCCTATCCCCTTTCCCTTTATACAGGGGAACCAAACAACCATCCTCCCAATCCTGTGGAACCTCTCCCCTCCTCCAACATAAATTATATAACCTATACAGCCATTCCTCCACCCCTCTGTCCTCCCACTGTAAACATTTCCAATACTCACACCATCTAGACCTGTTGACTTTCCTTTTTTTCCTTTAGTTACGCCCTAATAATTTCATCCATTTGTATTTCCAAATCCCCTTTCCTGCCCCACTTCCCCCCCTTCCGCACCTCTTGTATAACCTCCTCCTCTCTCCCACCCATTTCATTCAATAATCCTCTAAAATATTCCCCCCCTTCTTTTCCTCACCTTATCCTCCCCTCCTATCCATTCCCCTTCCTCTCCCTTAACCCTCTCCCCTAACCCCTCCATCTTCTTTCTTTTTTTATTTACTTCTTTCCAGAATATTTTGCTCCCCGTTTCAAAATTTTCTGTCACTTTTCTACACCATTCATTATTTGCATTTCTCTTCGCCCTCTCCACCGCCCTCTTTGCTTCCACTCTAACCTTTCTATATTCCTCCCAGCTTTCCCTTCTCCTATTCCCCAACCATTTCACATAAACCTCTTTTTTCTTTTTCACCAACTCTTTCACCTCCTCACTCCACCATTCACTTCCTTTCTTTCTTCTACTTGCTCCCACCTTTTTTACTCCACATATCCTTCTGGCCTCTTCACAAATTGTCTCTTTAAATCTCATCCACTCCTCCTCCACTTCCCTAATTTCCGTCCCTCTCACGTCCCTCCACTTATCCTCCATACCCCTCATAAACTCCCTCCTACACATTGCCTCATCTAATTTTTCCACCTTTATGACTTCTATTCTCCTCTTATTTTCTCTTTCCCTAACCGTTACCTCTCCCCCTACCCTTAATCTAGCAACCACCAAATAGTGATCAGATAACCCCCTACCTGCCCCTCTGAATACATTTACATCTAGTAATCTGCCCCTATCCTTTCTATTTATACACACATAATCCAATATCGCCCTCCCCCCCCGTTATCTCACTCTTCCATGTATACTTATGATTTTCACTTTTCTTGAACCAAGTATTCCAATTATCATTTCTTCTATCAACAACACACAATTCTAACAGACTTTCTCCATTATCATTTCTTTCCCCTACCCCAAATGGACCTATAATTCCCCCCATCTCCTCTCTTCCCACTCCTGCATTCAAATCTCCTAATAAACAAATTTTATCATTTACCCCGAAACTTTCCCAACATTCATTCAACTCACTCCAAAACCTTTCTCTCTCCTCCTCCCTCGCTCCATTTACTGGTGCATACGCGCATATAAAAACCCACATTTCCCCCCCAAATTTCATTTTAACCCACATTATTCTCGAACTCACCTATTTGCACATTTTTACCTTATCCCACAACTCTTTCCTCATAACTATT
>JABUQX010019903.1:22500-35000 GCA_015478945.1 Trachelipus rathkii
AAACTTAATCAGGATTTACAAAAAATTTAATTGAGCCTGTCCCCAACAAGCTTTCTTTGAATTCAGTATAAACAAAACCTATGATTTTTCCAAACTTTCCTAATGTTCAAGCAAACATTTATCTAGATTGTGCAGTAATCAAATTGTCATATCGATAAATTATTTTAGATCTAAGAAGAGCACTTAAAACCAAACCAAAGTCGGCCACTGATCTTCCAAAACGTATTAAAAAGCCAGCAGGCAGCAAGAATATATCTTTAGCGCATACATTTGGCGTGTTATTAGGTCGGTGGCGGACTTGAATTTAAAATACTTTAGAGTGAATAAAAAGAGACGCAGACACCACATATTTAAAATACTTTTAAAATTAAATTAAGAGACGCAACTTTGCTCACAACATATATATATATATATATATATATATATATATATATATATATATATATATATATATATATATATATATATATATATATATATATATATATATATATATATATATATACCTTACCATCTCCCTCTATTTTATCAATAGGAGGAACCACCCCTACCATAAACTCCTCCGGCATTCCCCAAGAGATATTCACGGGTGAAATCATTCTGGAATTGTTCTGGGTTGAGGGTTGGAAAGACAGGGTGAGAAAAAGAGTGAGATGTGACCTCCGGGATCTGGTTTACAGATTTTGACAGGGCCATTTTGTGGTGGTTTGATTGAGTTCCCGAATCCGTGTTTGTAATATTGCGAAGGTAGGGTGGTGGCCATGCAACGGCCAGGATGACTGACTGGTTCTTGGTAGTGAGTTGAATTATGGTGCTATTTCTGGTGGGTGTTTGTTTAAAATATTGTTTTGTGGTCTGCGTCTTAAGTAGTTTTCTGTTAGTGTCGTGTGAATTTGTTTGGTGTATGATGTGTTTGGTGGAGGTGAATGTTATTCAGAATTTGTTTGTAATATAGAGCTGGTGAAAGAAAGAGGTTGTTTGAGTCTGTAGTGGATGGAGTTAGAGAGCAAAGTACAAGGGTGTTGGGGTGCTTGGGTTTTGTAAGTAAAGAATTACCTATCATATCCAGGTGAGTGTCTATGGGTAGTATTTTGGTTTCTTCGTGCAGGTGTTGTTGTGGTGTTGTTGATGTGCATCCTGTTATGATTCTTAGTGCTTTGTTTTGTGTCGTTTGGAGTTTCTTTATGTTGTTTTTGTCAGTAGTTGGTGCCAAGTTGGAGAGGAGTAGTTTAGAGTCGGACGAGTGTATTGTTGTATATGGTGGTGGATGTCTGTTTATTGTTTGTGAAGTCTGTGCCAGCGATGGTTCTTAATATGTTCAGTTTCTTGTTTGCAGATGAAGTTATGTTGTCTGTGTGTTTTGTGAATGTGAGATGAGTGTCAAGTGTTACTCCAAGGATTTTGGGAGTTTTGTTGAAGGGTATGGAAATGTTGTTTAAGTAGACTTGGGGTTGTGTGGTGCCAAGTTGGCGGTCTGTTGGGTGATTGATGATTTGTTTGGCGAGGCGGACATTCTGTTTTCTGTCAGCTATGTTTGAAGTTGGTTGATGTATTATTGTTGTGTCAGGCTTGTGGCCGTGTTTAGTAGTGGCTATGTTAATGTCATCTGCGTAGGTTGTTATGATTGTGTGTTCTGTTTGTGTGATTGTGGGAGATCGGCCGTGAATAGGTTGAATAGTGTGGGGGATAGTATTGCGCCTTGGGGTACTCCGTTATTGATGTTTGCTGTTCTGGATTTTGTATTGTTTTTTTTGTATTTGTGCTATTATTCCTGATTGGAAATTGGAAATCCATTTCTTTAGGTTGGTGGGGATGTTAGATTTTGTTATTTTGTGGATCAAGTTATGCTTAGGTACTGTATCGAATGCTTTGTTGATGTCGATTGCTTTGATTATTGTTTTGTGAGTGGTTTTGAGTTTAGGCCGTTGATTGTGGGTTGAATAATGTTTATGAGTGCGGTTGTAGTTGAATGGTTTTGTTTGAAACCGTGTTGGAATTTGTGTTTGATGATGTGTGGAGTTATTTTGTTTAGTATGGTTTTTTCTAGTAGTTTGCATAGTGTTGATAATAGAGAGATGGGGCGATATGATGAAGGGTCAGAGGGGTCTTTTCCTGGTTTTAGTTTGGGTATAATGATAGCTTTTTCCAGATAGGGGAATGAAATTTAGGCTGATGGAACTATTATATATTTGTGCTAATTGAGTTAAGTTGTGTTCCCTAGGTGTTTGAGGTGTTTGAGGTGTTTGTTTGAGATGTTGTCTGGGCCAGTTGCAGGTGATTTTTTAAGTGTCTTTGTTATGTTTTCTAGGTCAGTTGTGGTTATTTCTATTGTTGGATCGTGGTTGAGTTTTATTTTCTTGTATATTTTTATATATTTTGATGATGATGATGATGAAAATGATATATATTATATATATATATATATATATATATATATATATATATATATATATATATATATATATATTATATATATATATATATATATATATATATATATTATATATATATATATATATATATATATATATATATATATATATATATATATATATATATATATATATATATATATAGAGGAGAGAGAGAGAGAGAGAGAGAGAGAGAGAGAGGGAATTCACCAGAGCCAGGATTCAGGCCCATTGACAACGTCGCCGTTGGACAATGCACATTAGACTTTCCACTGCGCCAGTCCGTCTCCCACCACCATCCTAAAGCAGACATCTTGGAGACAATTTTCAAGTTTTGAGGAGGCGATATCGCAGTAAGAAGTCACAGACGCTATATCTAACGGCGACGCTCTTGTCGATGGTTCGAGTCCTGGCTACGTGGTGAAATTTTCCCCAGATCCTTATATATATATATATATATATATATATATTATAGATCTACACGTATATATATATATATATATATATATATATATATATATATATATATATATATATGGACTTGTGCTTTCTGCGACCACTCGTCGACACAATTGGTTTGGGTTAATGAGTAGACACCATGTTGTTTCCACTCTTTTATTATTAGGGGTGTTTTAGCCCCTCACACTTGACAAACAAAGCCCGTCTAAATTAAGACAATTTAGACTCCATAAAACAACCTAAGGGTCAATTAATTATTGGTAATTACATGATCCAAATTTAGCATTTATAAATAATAATGAATACATATTATTAATTATATAAAATTATCATGCTCATCAAATAAAGTAATTATAATATATGCATGCTCATTAAAAATCATTTATTTTTAATTACAAAATTATGGCACCATAAGCGAAAAATATACGGAGAATTTCCAGTAAAAATATATATTCATGAACAACATTAGTTATACATTAACAATCACTTTTATATTTAATTACAAATTCTGGCACCATGAGCGAAAATATATTGAAATATTTCAAATAAAATAATCATACAATAAAATGAATAACACTTAATTGAACATCGAAATTTATACCACCGCTGAAAATAAGAGAATTATTAAAGGTTTTAATTACTAAGTGTTTTAATTACCTCCGACTCCTCTTTTCTAAAGACTGTCGAGAAAACTCATACCCGGTGGAATACTCTAGTATTACTATTTTTACCTGTATTTTACGAAAGAAGAAATATACATTGTAATAAAAATACTTAAATTTATGAATAGAGTATATATATATATATATATATATATATATATATATATATATATATATATATATATATATATATCACAGTATATATATAGGTATATTAATATATATACTTAGGCTTGGGGAATATTAATACTGGGGAAAGTATATCCTCTGCTTCGAATCACACTTCACACACCCCGTTTCACTCTTACCTTGCGTAGCCACTTTCAGAACCCCAACCTTACTATTCGATGGTAGCAGAGCTAATGACGCTCCCAATGCAGGGAAAGAGCTTGGATGCTTCCCGCTTGGCTATGCGTCATAAGAAAAAATGCATAGAAAAAACGTTCTGAAACGAAATTGTGGAAGAAATTGCAAGAGAGAGCCACAACCTTGGAATGAGTTATAGAACTTTGGGTCTTGGAACAAGATTATTTGAAGAGGTGTATGCCTTACTCGATATGTTACGATGCAAGATTTGTTTGTAAGAATTTTAGGTGTTTCTGAGGGTGAGTCATGGGTTTCAGCGTGAGAAAGTTTAAAAGAATTTGTGCTGTTCTAACTTGTAAGAAGCTTGGCGCCTCTTGCAACACATTTGTTGATTCGATTCATTTGACACACAAATTTACTTACTACAAAGGACCCCCCTCTCGTAGAAATAATCTTTGCCAAAAGATTCGGTTCAATCAACATATGTGTGCAGTATGTCCAAAGTAAACAACACACTTGACCATTCTTGAGATGGTAGTACTCGCATCTCTAAATGGAAATGTGGCTGAGGTTATACGAGCAAAGATGGAAGTCAGGATAACCTGGTATTTGCTGTACAGTGCTGGCTATGTGTAATTTATTTGTTTCTGTCTCCAAATAGAACGTAACTGGAGACAAAATTCGCATATTAGTGTCAAATGGCAGTGCATTTTTCTTATTTCTTAAGAGTGTTTTAAAGTTTGCCATGCAATTTAAAACAAATGTTAATATCGCTAAATACTAACTACTTAGAAGAAAATTAGTGCTTCTTAAAACTATGTTAGCTTTATTACAAAGTATTCTAGCTTAAAAGTATGGTTAGTTTCCTTACAAAATTAAAGGCCGCCAGATCCGATTTTGATCAAGATTTAAACATAGAAGCTTTAAAGTTAATTAAAACAAAGCATTAATATATAGTACTTCCTGTTAAAATTATCAAGAAATAAAACTAAGTGTCAAGACTACTGAAATTATATAAGCAAAGCTATGAAAATTTATAAAACTAAGTATCAAAACTACTGAAACTATATAAAGCAAAACTATGCAAATTAATGAAATTATAAAAAACTATATAGAGCAATTCTCTTTAACAGTGAACGAAAGGCAATTTCCATTTCTTTCCTCTCTCCTTCTTCTACCTCTCCTCTGCCTTATCGTCTATTCCTTTCTTTCCAAGGTCAATCTACAATCATATGACCGAGTTTCACTGTTCATTCATGCGTGCATTCGACGACCTTGATGATCAGGTGATCGAAACAATAACGCTCAGGTGTGCGTACGGGTATACACAAACATGCACGAATCTATGTGTACATACTTAGTTTAATAAAAAAAACATATTTTTAATTTAATTAAAAATATTGTCATGGAATACATCCGTCTGGACGTTAAAATCACTGCTACAAAAGATATCTTTATATCTTTTTAATCTTTCTTTCCGCTGCTACAAAAGATATCTTTATATCTTTTTTAATCTTCCTTTCGGAAACTATCTCAACTTATTTTTAAACTTCTTATTTAAAAGAAAACTTCTTTAATAGATAAAAATCATGGTAAACATTATGGCTCACCGCCTAAAATCTTAAGACAACTCGGTTAAAGAGCTTCGAAGGGGTAATACCGGGGATTTTCACCCAATTGGTAACATCTCTTAAAAGAATCTCCTTTTGAGTGTGGTACTTTTATCACCTTACGGGGATAAACCAACTTTAGTCTTTATAGATAATAATATTTACCCAACCCATGAATTAAATCTATTATATTCCTATATACTCATGTATATTTTACATATATATATATATATATATATATATATATATATATATATATATATATATATATATATATATATATATTTCTAGCTATCTCTTTCTTATCTACTGGATAAGTGTCACTAAGACGGTGGGTTTGTAGTGCTCTCTAGCTTAGAAGCGCTATTGCCCTTTTTCCCTAGGTACTGTCACCTAGGTAGTTTTTACCTAGACTATTCCATCCGGTCATTCTCCCTTTTCTTATAGAATAACTTGGAAAAAATGATTTGCAGACATCTGATCGGCAAAATGGACTTAAAATAAACAAACTTTATTGTTAATTTTCTTCTAAATTCTTAACCCTTTGGCTGCGCCAGCTGAGTCAGCGTGTGTACCCGCTCATGACGGTAGAAATACGCACATATTTATTTATCTTCGCTGTGTCAGTGCTGGGTCAGCGTTTGTATTTATTTTGCTTCCGTGTATATATATATATATATATATATATATATATATATATATATATATATATATATATATATATATATATATATATATATATATATATATATATATACTATTTATATATATATATATATATATATATATATATATATATATATATATATATATATATATATTATATACCATGTATAATAATTTGTAAAAAAATAAATCCGCTTCCGATAAATTACAAAATGTTTTCCTTTCCTTATTATATATATATATATATATATATATATATATATATATATATATATATATATATATATATATATATATATATATATATATATATATATATATATATATATATATATATATATAAAGAAGAGAGGACATGATGAAAATCCTTTCTGGAAGAGGAAGCAAGAAGTACGAAGTAAGATAAAATGAAGAAATTTTGTAAACATTGGGGTTGGGTAAGGGGATGGGGTAAGGGGAAGGAAAGAAAAGAAATTGATTGAGGGGCTCCCAAGTATAGAAGAAAGTCATTGGGATGGGGGATAAGGGGGATACAATGATAAAAATCCACCCAGCATCTAGAATAATAAGCCAAATTTTCAATAAAACCGAGCTTTGAAACATCTCCATGCTGATGGCGCTTGGTTCATACTAACTAGATTCGAAGGCGGGGCCAGGATTTATATGCTCAAACAGGTCTTAAAATTGCCAAAGGTCACAAGATAAATGTAGTATAACGTAAAATTAGAAAGAAAACCAAAGAGTTCATGGCTGAACTTCGTATAGAACGAATACGATTTATGACGACACATAGTCGGCATCAGTCCTTTAATCACAATTACGCGTGCCGACAACGTTGACGTCCTCAGCAGCGAAAGGGTTAAGCGCCTTGGCTTATAAATTCTTAAACTTAAACACTATTGTTTATCTTACAAGATTCCGGTCGCACTGGTACTTATCGCCAGCCGGGGAACCTTCTTCGACTTATTTGCTAATTAAGTCGGACACTTGCTTGGCCAGACTTCATTCACTCGAATGTCAGTCTTTGGCCGGAAAAATGTCTTCCGAAGATTACTGCTTCTTCATCTTCTTCTTCTTCTTCTTCTTCTTCTTCTTCTTCTTCATACTTCTGTTTGTATGAGGATTTCTTTGTTCTTTGGCTATAAAACTCTCGTTTTCTGTAAAACGGGGCGACTCCCTGCGGATCACCTTTATAACTAAACTTTGAAATGAATGCGCTGTTCTTCGTAGAACATATTCATTTTTTCTACCTTGCCCTGTTGGGTCTTTTCTTTCGTTCGAGAGAGTCTCTTGACCCTCCTTTCTTGCTTGAAAATTAGGCTCTAAGGAGGAAGTGGTTGAAGGGTTTAGGCTCAAGTTGGCTGGGCCAATCGGATTTAGTGGAGAGGGGTACTTGGACATTTCCTCAACTCTCTGGTTCTCCGCCAGAGGAGTGTTTCTGCCGTTCCCACAACGTTCAGTTGCTTCCTCTCTTACCGCTTCTTGCTGCCTCCTTCTACGGGTCATCTCGACCCTTTTACTTTCCTTATCACCTCCTAAAACTATCTTATTCTCTAATTATCTTTGGTGCTACTTTAAAGCACTGTTGCCTATATAATGGGGTTCTGGACTGCACTGGTACCTTCACCTGCCAGAGACCTCCCTCTGCTTTCAGATTTAACTCTAAATCTGTGGTGGATCCCCGTGGATCGTTACCATAACTAAAACTATACTTCGTGGGGGCGACTCCCTGCTACCGGGTTCCTTAACCCTTGTTGGGGAGCATGGGCCTTTACTGGGCTCTCCCATATGACTTATTTAGCTGGCTAGCGTAATAATTTCCCTCGCCGCTCCAGTTTGTACGGGACTTTCGGTGAGTCGTGGTAGGTTCTGTACCTTGCTTAGCTGGTAGGTTCGTCACGTTAAAACTCCACCAACAGAAACCACTGTTTTAATTATTATTACACTCTCTTAAAATTAGAAAAAAAAAAGCTTAATTACTAAATAAAAAAAAACACATAAGCTATATAAGCTTCTCGATATTTTTTAAAATTTTATAAAAGAAACGCTTCTTAATTATAAAAAAAAATAAGAGATACTTTAATCTCAATCAACTGGATATATACATATATCTCGTATATATATATATATAAAAAAAAAAATATATATATATATATATATATATATATATATATATATATATATATATATATATATATATATATATATATTTTTTTCGTTTCTATCCTTATTCCCCTTTCGTAACGCTTGACCTTGGCAGCGTTGCCTGCACTCAGTGTATGTGAGCGGGTCGCGCGTATATTGTGCAATTGGCCTGGTGCCAAGCTGTCTGCGTATTTTTCTCTCTTCTTGCTAAACTCTCTTTCCCTCTCTCTCTCTCTCTCTTATTGCTAAGCTCTCTTTCCCTCTCTCTCTCTCTCTCTCTCTCTTCTACTTAAATATATTCGTATATATATATATAGGTATATATATATATATTAGTGGAATATTAGTATCTTGTTACAGTTTACTGAATGTTAGTTTGAGAAAAAGAGATGTTAGAAGGAAGGTAGAATAAAGAAAGTTTTGGGGAAGCCAATAATGATCTTACGAGTTGTAATCAAAATTGGAAATTAGCACATTTCCTAAAATACGCTTATTTTATACTCATAAAAATATGGCACGCTTACGAAATATATAAAGATATAAAAATAACCTCTAAAATTATACCTTTGAATGACCATCCATGAAAAAATAATAAAAAAAAATAAAAAATAAAAATAATCAACCACTTAAACTACAAATATTTTTCACCACTTAATATAAAACAAACTAATTTTATATAAATGTCTGCATGCAAAAAATATTCATAATTACTAAATAATAATAATAATAATATTATATTATAATTATTGGTTGCAACCTAGTATTTTTATATTTTATTTCTTTTTTTTTTTTTTCTGGGGGTTAGGGGAAAGGGTAATTTCTTTGCTATTGTGGAGAACTTTTCTCCGACTTGACTCAAAACTTCTTCTCTGAGCTGTTGAGTCTTTTAGAGAGGTTTTCCTCTCTGCTTCTGGCTGAGTGTGGGAGAGGCAACGGCTTCCTCTTCTCACTGGCTTCGGAGAGAGAAACTTTTCCTCTCTATTTGGCTTCTTCCTTCTACGAGAAAGACTTCCTTCTCGTGACGCCTGCTTCTGCGTCGATTGGCTCTGTGGGAGATTGGGAAACTTTTCCCTTAAAATTTTTAAGAAAAATTACTGTAAATTTTAATTAAAATTCTTACTATGAGTCTCCTGGCTAAAAATGCGGTGTAGAGTTTCTCTTTCTCGGTGGAGTGGAGGTTGTATGGGCTTTGGATGGCTGTTTGCAACGCTGTCTGACTGTTTGAAGTTCCACGTCCTTCTATCCAATGGCAAGGTTGCCAGATATGGACTTGTGCTTTCTGCGACCACTCGTCGACACAATTGGTTTGGGTTAATGAGTAGACACCATGTTGTTTCCACTCTTTTATTATTAGGGGTGTTTTAGCCCCTCACACTTGACAAACAAAGCCCGTCTAAATTAAGACAATTTAGACTCCATAAAACAACCTAAGGGTCAATTAATTATTGGTAATTACATGATCCAAATTTAGCATTTATAAATAATAATGAATACATATTATTAATTATATAAAATTATCATGCTCATCAATTAAAGTAGTTATAATATATGCATGCTCATTAAAAATCATTTATTTTTAATTACAAAATTATGGCACCATAAGCGAAAAATATACGGAGAATTTCCAGTAAAAATATATATTCATGAACAACATTAGTTATACATTAACAATCACTTTTATATTTAATTACAAATTCTGGCACCATGAGCGAAAATATATTGAAATATTTCAAATAAAATAATCATACAATAAAATGAATAACACTTAATTGAACATCGAAATTTATACCACCGCTGAAAATAAGAGAATTATTAAAGGTTTTAATTACTAAGTGTTTTAATTACCTCCGACTCCTCTTTTCTAAAGACTGTCGAGAAAACTCATACCCGGTGGAATACTCTAGTATTACTATTTTTACCTGTATTTTACGAAAGAAGAAATATACATTGTAATAAAAATACTTAAATTTATGAATAGAGTATATATACAGTCACATATATATATATATATATATATATATATATATATATCACAGTATATATATAGGTATATTAATATATATACTTAGGCTTGGGGAATATTAATACTGGGGAAAGTATATCCTCTGCTTCGAATCACACTTCACACACCCCGTTTCACTCTTACCTTGCGTAGCCACTTTCAGAACCCCAACCTTACTATTCGATGGTAGCAGAGCTAATGACGCTCCCAATGCAGGGAAAGAGCTTGGATGCTTCCCGCTTGGCTATGCGTCATAAGAAAAAATGCATAGAAAAAACGTTCTGAAACGAAATTGTGGAAGAAATTGCAAGAGAGAGCCACAACCTTGGAATGAGTTATAGAACTTTGGGTCTTGGAACAAGATTATTTGAAGAGGTGTATGCCTTACTCGATATGTTACGATGCAAGATTTGTTTGTAAGAATTTTAGGTGTTTCTGAGGGTGAGTCATGGGTTTCAGCGTGAGAAAGTTTAAAAGAATTTGTGCTGTTCTAACTTGTAAGAAGCTTGGCGCCTCTTGCAACACATTTGTTGATTCGATTCATTTGACACACAAATTTACTTACTACATATATATATATATATATATATATATATATATATATATATATATATATATATATATATATATATATATATATATATATATATAATATATATATATATATATATATATATATATATATATATATATATATATATATATATATATATATATATATATATATATATAGTCTAGAAAAAAATAAAAGAAAGAGTGACAAAGCAGTTTGATTTTCAAATTTCAAAATGAAAATTTTCTTAACAATGTAAGAAAATAATTATATATATATATATATATATATATATATATATATCTATATATAATAATAATATATATATATATATATATATATATATATATATATATATATATATATATATATACTATAATGGCTCTTAGCGGCTTTGTGTAGGTGTGTGTATGTGTGTGTGTGTGTGTGTGTTTGTGTGTGTGTGTGTGTGTGTGTGTGTGTGTGTGTGTGTGCTTAAGTAATGGTTTTCAGAATTTGCAGAAAGACGGTTTGAAAGGTAAAAAAAATATATTATTATTTAAAAAATATCTTTTTTATTAATGAACAAAAGAGTGTTTCAAAATACGTATTCAAATTACAAATTTAACCAAGATGGCAAATGCGTTTAATTATCGTCATAAGCAACGTCAAAATATAAAGAGAGAGCCGTCACTTTAATTCGATTATTTGACGTCTGCCAGAAAGGCTTTCTTTATGTTTTGCTCATTACCGTCAATTTCAAATTTATCGGAGTGTAAAGTGCAAACTGTGACTGTCGTTGGAAGTCAAATTTCTGTCTCGCTGTATCTTCATTTTTATGTCCTGTTTAACAGTGCCACAGTACCATGACAGTGTCAATTCAATAGAAATTCTGTTCTTTTCCTATTAGTCACGAAAGATTGTAGAGAGGAACAGAAACCATTGCAAGATTAAGAAATTACATTAGAATGTTTATATCAATTTATGTCTGTGTGGAGAATATAACTTATAAATACGTACATATTTGTATATATATATATATATATATATATATATATACTACTAACTATATATATATATATATATATATATATATATATATATATACACATGAGCAGATGAGTTTATCCATGAACTATTTCGGAACATGACACTCTGCTCACAATACGCATATTGGTAGAGGGGTTTGCAAGGTGTGTAAAAGGAGGTGTTTGAAAGTAAACGTAGATAAAGTAAGGCTATGGTTGTGAGGGTGATGATGAATGATGTTATGACTGAATCCGAGTTTAAAAATTTAGGATATATGCTGGATGAAAGGGAACGGATGATGCAGAGTGTAGTAGGAAAGTTATGAATGGTAGGAAGTGAATTAGCAATTAAATATTGGTGGATGTAAAGGGACTAAGTTTTGAGTGCGCTCGGTCTTACACGAGGGTATGTTGTTACCTGTGTTAATGTATAGTAGTGAAACTATGGTCTGGAATAAGAGGTATAGATCTAAAGTACATTGTGTTCAAATGGACAATCTTAGGGGCGTGTTAGGTGTGAGAAGAGTTGATAAAATGAGGAATGAACGCATTAACGAGTTGTGTGGTGTGAATAAAAGAGTAAATGAGAGTATAAATGAAAGTACACTGAGATGGTTTGGTCATATGGAAAGTATGGATGATAGTCGGTTGGTTAATCAGAAATATAGTGGTGAGTGCT